>JAOTRN010000027.1:8364856-8379962 GCA_028566695.1 Bagroides melapterus | reverse complement strand
AAGAAAGAAAGAAAGAAAGAAAGAAAGAAAGAAAGAAAGAAAGAATTCCTACCTTGAACATTGCCAGCCCAACTGCCATCCTCTCTGCTCAACTCTGGCATGATGGTTTGAGCTGGGTCTCCTCTCTTCCTCTCATAGCCTCAGATGGAGGGATGACAAATGGATAAAGCAGCACAAGGGTGACCACAGGAAGGAAGGAAGGAAGGAAGGATTGGTGTAAAAATGCTTTTGGATGGACCCTGGATTGGTTTTGCTTTACTGTAGATCCAGATTATTTGAGTCCAATGATCAATCAAAATAAAACTGTTCTACCTAAACTCACAAATAAGGTCAATAATGGATAAATAAAAATATTAAATTATAAATGTCTGTCTTGTTTAGTAAAAAATACACATAGAAAAAATGGATTTATAAATGCCCTGGATAGCTCTCCTGAGGCTTATGACTCTGATGGCATCATCTTCTTTAAAAAAAAAAAGAAAAAAGGAAAAAAAAATGACGAGTCAACACTCTTGAGCCGATAAATGAAAGTTTGCAAGCAGCTGACAGTGAATTCTGTCCTTTTGGTCTCGTTCTTTGTATCTTATAAAGATACTCTTTTTGAAGAAGATGAGATATATATTTAGATCTTCACCGGTGTAGGTCTCTAGCTGTCGGTCAGATCTCTTTGAAGATCCCCACCTGCATCCTCCACTGCCTCTTATTGCATCACTACAAGAAAAGGATGAAGAAGAAAAAAAGAAGAAGAAAAAAAGAGTCATTTGTCATCTCTGGTGTACGAGCAGGGTTCTGGGTTCGTGCTCTGAGCTGTGCATGTGAGCAAAGCTAAAACTCAAAATGGTTCATCTTTCTACTGACACCCATTTTAGGTTGTTCAGCCGGGATGAACACGTTTGCCACTTTCGCACTATGAGTCATAAAACAAATCAGACGACTCGACTGAACGCGGTGTTAACGATGTGACGTTATTACACAATATTAACGATAAGTGCAAGAAACAGCAGGATCGAAACTTAAATTTGCAATAGTCTGTTTTATCCCACAGCTCTGGTGTATTCTTTATTAGGAAGGTGTGGAATCGTGTGCTATAGCATCGTCTCCGACAGTCGTTCAGGTTGTAATCCGAATCCCACTCCGTTCTATGATGTTGTTTCTATAGTAACGACTCATTCACAGGGACTGTGTAGGGAGGAGGATTTACATGATTTAAGCCTCATAATAAATAGATTTAAAATGTGAAAACATGTTATTTAGAAAAAAAAGTAAAAAAATAAAAGGTATAACCCTCGATACAGGGAAGCTCTCCGTCGTTTAACATTTATAGATCGAGGTTTGTGTGTCCCCGCTTTGTAAAGGTCAGTAAGAGTCTTCACAACAGAGATCTTTGCTTGCGCTGGCTGCTAACATGACAAGCTGCTTGGTTTTTTTGGGGGGTTTTTTTAAGTTAAAAAAAAGAAAGAAAGAAAGAAATGAATGTCTGGTTAGGGAAAAACTTGACTTATAGTAATTTGTTGTCTGTAATTTAATATGTTCATTAAGAACTCATTAAGAGTTAAACGCCAACTCACTGCTTCAATTGTTTTTTTGTTTTTGTTTTTTTACAATTGATAAAGTTTGTAAGCGACATTAGTAGCCTTCTAGCCAAACAATAAATTGTTCTCTTGCACGTTATCTATTAGTCAAGCTAAAGCTGAAGTAGGCCAGACGTTTTAAATGAATGATATGTAGACAAAATGGTTTGCATTTTCATTTTTGGATGCTTTAGTTGGAACAAAATTTGAGCTGGCTTGTCTTGACTAGGGGTATTTAAAAATAGCACGGTGATAAATTATATTCCTTAATAACTTTTCTCCACACTCGAGCATTCCTTAAAACTTTGACAAATTCTCTATACATGCTGAGAGATGTGCAAAACCATGCCCACATGCAGTGTAATCTGTGTGCATCCAAGTATTTCTTTTTTTTGCATCCTCACAGAATAACACTAGGGAAAATAATCAGGGCTACGACATCACGTAGCATCAAGGATTTTAAAACAACCATAAAATTGGGTGGGTGAAATTAATGCAACAGGCTACTGTTGATGTTTTATATTTTACATGTTTAACTTTCTTATTAAATAATAAATTGGAGGATTAGCTGATTCTTTTTTTTTAGCCTGTAAGGGCCTAAAAGTTTCACCTGACCAATATCCACAAAGGCCACAAGTGGAGACAAAATAAAAGAGTATGTAGAACCGTGTCTTCCTGTGTTACTCACCATTGCAACCTTTTCTGCAGTGTCTCACTGATATCTGGGTGATGGACAAATGGGACAGAGAAAATACAAGAAACACAAGAGAATCTCCACTGACATGTCCATAGAGCCAAATCATTGGTTTTCCAACGATGTCCTTGAAATTCAAGAAAAATGTGAAGTAGGAAGGAGGAGCTATAATGTGACTATATGAGAATCTTGTTTGGGTAAATGCAACTGGTTTGGAATGCTTAAACATGCCCAAAATTGCAAAAATTACCAGAAAACGGACAGGAATGGGGGAGTACAGGCAGGAAATGGATGAAAGGGAGGGATTACAATTTTATCATTCTCTTTTCACATTTTTTGGGATTAAATTCAACGTATAATTTGTTTGATGCTATTTTGAAGACTTCCATTTATTTTCTGTTAAAATGGATATATATATTTTTCCCTCCCTGTTTTATCAGTTTCAGGAGAGTATAGAGCGTGTTTTTCAGTCTTGTGCTGAGACGTTACATCAACTTACTAATGTTCACAATAAAGCAGCACAACAAAAAGTTTTGAAAGGATAGAAGTTCTTGGAAATCTCCAACTGAGTGAATTTGTGAATGAGTCAGAAAGCTGCCTTTAATTCTCTAATGGGTTTGTTCCCGTGCCATCTGGGAGTGCGGCGCTTTGGCGTGTCAGCTGATTTCTGGTGGCTGAGGGGTTGGGAAAGGGGAAGGGGAAGGGGAAGGGGGGGTTGAGTTGTGAGCGAAAGAACGGAGGAGATGGTGAGAGGAGCGAGGGTGAGAAAGAGAGACGGAAAATGACGAGGCCAGAGAAGTGCGAGCTCGTCCCTCAGGTGGTAGACTGGCCGAGATGTAGGAGTGAGAGAAAATAAAGACGAAGGAGTGACACATGAAAATTAAACACTCGATAAATACGGATCTATAATGTGGCAGGATAAATCCAGAAGGAAAAAGGCCGTGAAAGTGGAGGAAGGTGTCAAATAAAAACCAGTGGGCAGAGAAGAACTTCAAAAAGGGGTGATGAGATAACAGTTAAGGAAATCTTAAAAATAAGTCTAGCGTTGACGTGTAAATGCTATAGATCTTTCCTTCTGTGGCTTGTTCGCTTGACGTATGCACTATTTTGTTGTCTACTTTATGAAGAAGAGAAACATGCCAAGCGGAGAAAAAAACACCATCTAATTCACTGTCTGTTAACTGAAGGTTAGTGAGATTAGCACAAACTATACGATTTCACACACCATGACGTCCCTATTTCAAATATTCCACTCTAGTCTAATTGTGTGCTTTATTCATTGCGAGTGATAACAAAATAAATATAACAAAGCAGATGTTTGTGTCTCAGAGTAAATGACTGCACCAGGAGCCTTGTTTTGTCTTCTAGAGGTGTGCTGAATTAATGAACAAACTGCTTCAACACTGCACCAACATCAAACGCTTTTACTTCATGGGTGTGGTGTTATCCATTCAGGCCCAACACAGATACTAAAGACGGGTTGTGAAAATGGTACGAATGAACATGTGGTGACTTTTTTTTTTGATGTCTTGGAGCATGTGTAGTTCAGGAGGGACAGAATGGCAAGGGACTGGAGAGCCTTGACTTAACAGATGACAGAAAAAAATGGTGGGAGTTTGGAGATGGGCAAGCAAACGGGATGGAAGGATGGCATAAGACAAGCTCCGAGATCCTGGTCGCCTTCGTCCGTTTGTTTAGTGTGTGCATGTGCAAGTGTATGTACGTGTGTGTGTCAATGTGTGTTTCATGTACACGTAAAGTAGAGGACACACAGGTACACACACAGACAAACAGGTCAGACAGACACTAAACAAGTTCGTTAAACCTACCTAGAGGAACTTTAAAGCATCCCGGAAAAAAAGGAGTGATGTGAAAGGACAGGTAGTGGAGGACCAAGGGAAGGAAAAACGGAAAAGAGGGGGAAAAAGAAGGGATGGTACAACTAAAAGAAGAGGAATGTGGTAGGCTGGAGTTGCTCTTTTTTAAGAATTCTGTCCAACTTTCATTCAGTGAATGCCAGAGTTTTTTTGTTGGAGGGGGGCAGGATGGATGGAGAGAGGGATGGTCCGACCGGAGATGGGAAGGAGGGACTGATGGAGGAGTGAAGTCGGAGCAAAGTCAGAACCAAGGGCCACAGGAAAGCGAATGAAAGGAAAGAACGGAAAAAAGCCCCTCTCCCCTTCTTTCCCTGCTCCAGTGTGTGTCATAGGTAGACGAAATTGTACACCATGTAGATGGAGAAATAAATCAGGAGGCATATGATGGAGAGCGCAAACAGGTGAAAAGAAGACGCGCCTCCAAGCACCACAATGAGAAAAAAGAAAAAAACAAAACGAAAGAAAAAAACGAATATCCCAGCGACTTCCGTCTTTCCCTCCTGTCCTCTCTTTCTCTCTCTCCTTTAACTGGGGGTAGATCGCAAGAGGTGATGTCTGTCTCTCAGTTCCTTCTTCCTGTCCTCCTTGTTGCAATTCCTTCTTGCTCTCTTTTTTTGTGCTTTCCTTTCTCTCCCACTCTCTGGTGACTTGTTGAAACGGAGTCCTTCGTAGTGTGAATTAGCCCTTTTCCATGGACAGTGACTGAAAGAGCGCACAGGGGAAACTGGCTGCAGAGGTGCTAGCGGTTGCACTGTCTGCCTATGAATGCCACAATGTGAGTCTTCTCTCTCTCTCTCTCTCTCTCTCTCTCTCTCTCAGCATTTACTGCTACAGCAGTGAAGGAGTGGGAGAGACAGAGTGAGGTGGGAAGAGGGAGCCCCCTACAGGATTATAATTCAACTGATTGGGAAATGTGCTGTGAGATGGATTATTTTGGTGCTGCTTGCTCAGACCTCTACGTTTCTCAGTGGTTCTTTGGATTATTAAGGGTTCTCTGAAAAAGAGTCTACATGGAACTATCTCTGAATTGCTTACATATACATATGGTTCATTGACATGCAGCGAACCATAAGCTCCATTACAAACAAAGTTCCCCAATAAAACACAGTTGAACCTAGGGCAGTTTTCAGTGTTTCAGGCTTTCAAGGGATGAATGCCTGTTCACTCTCTTTTTCAGAAAAGAATTTCAGAAGTTGTCTTTTATCTTTTTCTAAAAAAACAAACAAAAAAAACATTGTCTAACATTTTTTCTGTGTTATTTTATCTTGTATTCACTGCGCTCCTTTAGCCTGTCTTGTCGGATCCTCTCTCAATTTTTTTTCTGACCTGAGCTTGTCCTTTCCTTCTTCGTTTGATCCTTTTGTTCTAATCTGTCTTCCTCTTGTCTCTGGTTGGACAGTTTGTCTCTTCCACTTATCTTCTCCTACTGTCAGAAAAGCCAAAGAGACTTGAAATGGGATGTCATGGATAAGAAGAGATGAAGGATAATGGGGAATTATTTTTAAGCAGGTTTTGGGAAGTTTTCGGCTTCTTTTTAGTCTGGGGGATACACAAGGTTGGCAAAAGACATGAGTATTTTATATATATATACTTCTAACAGGGTGGAGTTCAGTTGTTGTTACACTGTATGTTAAATATAAAGATTATTCAGGGTCAAAGTGCACTGTTGTGCTCCTACATATTTAGTATAGCTCATGCTGATTCATGTTGTATTGTCTCTGACTACAACCAGAGGCCAAGCATGAAGACAAGCAAACTAAGCAATTACCTGTGGCATCTAGTCAAAGGTTCCCAAAATCCATTCCTTAGGGTCAGAGTTCACTACCATTTGGTGATATCCCTGCTCAAACCTTCTAGAGTCTGGTAATTAACTGCTTAGTTCAATCAGGTGTGAGCAGTGAAATCACCAAGCTGTGTTGCACTTTAACCTTCGAGCACTGATGCAGTCACATCGAAATACACCTCTGTGACTAACATCCTCATTAGAAAACACCCATCATGCTCTTTTAGCCATGTGTGTAAACATTGGAATTAAGCTAGCAGTTTATTAGTTTGCTAATGTCAGAGTGATTGGTTTAAATAATAAGCCAAATGGTGGCACAAAGAACCTGAAACACAGCAAACTGAGACAATACAGGCTTGTATGAGATCCACGTGCAACATCTGGCAACATGTGAATCACTGCCAAGGCGCAGGTCACCTTCGCAAATTTGAAAAAAATGTAAAACTGGTCCCAACTCTGAGCAATGCCTTTCTTCTATTGAGCAAAGTGTTAGTTTAAAGAAAAAAGTAGTTTAAAGAAAAAAAAAACTTAGTTTAGTTAAAAAAAACTACCTGATCAAATCGCAGGGTGATACTAATCATTGTAGTAATTATATGACCCAAGAAAATGCCTCATTACTTCATTAATTAATTTAACAAGACGCTGCATGATCTAATGATCTAATATGATCTAATATATGATCTAATATCTACTGAATAGGTTGGTTTAATTTATGTGGGAATTTAAGCTGGAATATTGTGCTAATAAATGCGGGAACAGTGTGGTTTGTGGAGCTTCAGTGCTTAACGGTAGGCTGGATTTTGGCAAATTTTCCGAAATGCCTGAAAAGGTTTAGCCAAAACGCGATTCCTGTTGTTAATAATCAGATTGAGTAACGCGAATGTGATCATTTAGGAGTTTAGTGACACCACGTGGTTGGCTTTGAGTATTACACAATGCAATTCGTTGCCAAAAAAAAAGGTCTTTGTGGACACCTAATGGCCAAAATCATGTATGCAAAAAAAAATCACTTATCGCGAAATAGCAGATGATGAGCATGCTGAGAAGGTATGAACATCTCCACAAAGAACTGGTGCATCCTGTGTTACTCCTGCTTTAGTTAAATGCTGCTGTCTACTACTCAGGATGCCCATATTATTGACCAGAACATTTGCTTCAGTTAAAAAAAAAAAAAGAAAAAGAAAAAGCCTGATGACAAGTTATCAAAGAATTAGTTTAATTTAGTTTAATAATTCTGGAATACAAACGCTGACCTGGGATGAATTTTTCATGAGGAACACTGGAAACACTGATTGGACATTTTCTCTGGAGACTATGAGTATCGTCTAACTTCAACTACATTCACCTGATATTAAAGGCTTACTTTAGACACTTAACAAGAGGTGAGCTTTTCACTCATCATTGAATGACAACTTAAATGCAATATCACAATAAATACAATTACTAATACAACAGTATATAAAAAAATAAACTATTAAAAAAACCTCCCTGGCTGCTTACGGTCAGTTTACGTCACGTGACCTGGATTGCGTTACAGCCATAACACACAAACCTGATTTGTGAACCAGTTAACAATCCAGAGACAGAGATTTTATTCTGATTTATATGTAGACTAAACTATTGACTATACTGACTATATATTTTAGTATTAAACCCCCAAGAAAATGGCGCAGCAGATGAGTAGTAACTCACACCATACGCCTTTCTCAAGCGGTCGTTGTTTTAATGCCAGTAGTTTTTTTTATCCTTTCGTGTTTGGCGATGAACAAACACCGACATCAAAATGACATCTTGCTAGCTACATAAAGCCTACTTATTTAAAATGGCAATATATTTAAGTCTATCTTGATTGTGCAAGCTGTTATTTCAAAACCATATTTTAAATACACACGGTCTAACTTTCCCCAGCAGTTTTCTTAAGGGCATGTGTAGATTTGGTCTAAATCAGTGCTCCCTAAATAGCTCTGTATGTAACGGATTGCTAGTTTGGACATGTACTGTATGTTTAACAACACGTTGCACTCTGTCCTGTTGCTTTTAATTTTTTCCCCTATGATATTACAGCCTTTAGACTTCACCCTCCTCGGTTTGTAGCTAACACATGCTTACAATACACACTATATTAGCAAACGTTTTAGGACGTCTGCCTTTACATGCACATGAACTTCAGTGACATCCCATTGTTAATCTGTAGGGTTTACTATGGAGTTGGTCCATCCTTTGCAGCTATAACAGCTTCAACTCTTCTGAAAGTGGAGTGTGTTTATGGGAATTTTTGACCATTCCTCTAGGAGAGAATTTGTGAGGTCAGGTAGTGTTGGACGAGAAGGCCTGGCTCGCAGTCTCCGCTCTAAATCATCACGAAAGTGTTCTATCAGGTTGAGGGCTGGACTCAGACGATTTGTGCAGGTTGGTCTATTTCCTCCACACCATACTCACTCATCCATGTCTTTATGGACCTTGCTTTGTGCACTGGTGTGCAGTCACGGAACAGGAAGTTGCCATCACCAAACTGTTCCCACAAAGTTGGGAGCATGGACAGCTCCTGAGAGTGACCCATTCTTTCACAAATGTTTGTAGAAACCGCCTGCATGCCTAGGTACTTAATTTTATATATCTAAATTAAGATTTGGTGTTATAGTGTACATCAAGGCAGCTAAGCACAGCTTTTTGAACTGCTGTGCTTTCTGCATTACATGGAGACAAAATACTCTCAGCAATAGAAAGGTCCATCTGCCCTCTTCCACATACCTGAACTCTCAGAGGCCCATACATGGCTAATTTGGTTGTGTTTGACAGCCTGAGAGTATTTGAACTTCTCAGAATGATATGGAAACATTTTTCTGTAACGGATTAACACGATTTTCCAAAAATAACTACACAACCTGTATTAGAATTACAATGACGAGGAATCCTTATCATCTTAAAATCTTTAGATTAAGATAAATCATTTAATCTAGGTTTTAACTCATGCAAACCAACTCCTACAGAGAAAACTTGTGCTTTTTCCGGTCAATGAATCTCTTCAAAACCTCACAGAGACAAGATTTCAAACATACGCTCTAGCAAGCCCTGTCTAGTCTTACACATACTGGAGATATATATATGTATGTATATATGTGTGTGTTCTTGAATACTTTCACACATTAATCTCAAATTAAAATTACAAAAACAAATTCAAGTAACATTTTAAACACCTTTATTTGAAGGTTGTTCTTTGGGCGTCTGGTTACCAGACAGAACATTACAAAAGCATTAATGCCACCATTGTCTTTCCATGTTGCTTGATACCATGCTGTTTTATGGAGCATATGTGCAATGGATTGAAAGTTTTATTAAAAAACATTCTTTAAAAAAAAAAAAAAAAGAAAAGGAAGAAAAATGAAAAATTTGGAACGGACCAAACACAATGTATAAATATCTGACCTATTGTTTAACACTTAACTGTACAGTCATTTTACAAATGGAAAATACCGTTTGCGGCACAATTCAGACCAGCTCCAATTCCCCATTTTCCTTAAAATAGCGTCAAATTACTGACTAGTGTGCATGTCTGTGTTTCTGCAGGGTATGTGTATCTATTTTTACCATCCTATCCAATTTTGGGGACATTTCCTAACTAAACAAGTAGTCTGATGCATTATTAGCAGTTCAGTTTCTCCCACAGTTTGGATGTTTCTGTCGAGTATGCCACATTTTTCCTTCGCTAAATAACAGAAATCATTACATCAACTTAGGACTGTGGGTTTATGACATCGGTACACTGGGGCTCGCAGAACGGCCCAAAGCGGCCGTACACGTCTTTAGCCCTGACGGCGAAGTAATACGTCGATCCAGACACAAACTGGGTGAGTGTGCATGCCATGGGCAGTGGTAGTGCCTTCACTTCACCGATCTTCTTCCACAGCGAGTGTGCGGGCGACTGTGTGGACGATCCTGCTGATGCACTCTGCTGGTCCTGATGGTAAGCATAGAGGTGGTAGCTGTCTACAGGAGCACAGTTTCGCTCAGTCTCAGATACGCACCACGACAGCACAATACCGTTCTGACTCTGCACACGTGCAAGCTTCAGCTGAGGCTGCTGAGGAGGAGACGTGTGTGCTGCTTCTGGGGGCAGACGAGCCGGCGGGGCCGGGGCTAACGGTAACGGAGGAAGAGAAGTCGAGGAGCCTGTGCGTGATTTAGTAGGTGAGTCCTGGAAAGGATGAGAAATGGTACATTAATGGTAATTTTGATAAATGAAAAATAAAATGATAAATAAAAGGAAAAGGGATCAGTCGCTAGTACACATGTGGCCTTTACGAATGAAGATTTCAGGGTTTATCACATGTAACTCATCCTCTAGACTTAGAATTTTAATACATTTGTTGTGCTTCAAACAATGTCCACCAGGTGGCACATGGAACAACATTCTCTAGCTCAACACACAGTAGCTAGATCAGCTAGTTTTGTGACTAATTATTGGCCAAGATCATCTAATCTGACTTAGCTACTGAGTGTTGAGCTACTGTAGATTGTTCTTAGTGCCACCTGGTGGACATTGTCTGAAACACAATACATTCAAATTCAAGTCATAGCACACTTTCAAGGCCACATCTGTACACACACACACTTTTTGAAACTCAAACAGCTGCACATTTGATAGGCTACTTTTTGTGTTGCAAACAATTCATGACTCTACTAAAAGAAACAAATCCTCAAATCAATTCCGAGTGTTTTCCATAGAAACTCTACAAAGGTTTTAGTCACATCCACTTACCACTGAGGCACGATGTTGCGCCGCAGAGCGACCTGCTGTAAAAAAAAAATAAATAAAAACAGTTTTAACTACAGACGTCATAAAAGGGTCACAATATTTACAAAGCTAACAGCCAGAACAAAAGATGGCCAAATGACAAGATACATAAATCAGACAAATATCAAACAAGGGAATGAAAAGTAGAGAAATGGAGAAACTCACCAACAGATGTGGAGCTCACTAGTGATGGAGGAGGCCCAGGAGGTCGCTGGGTATTAGTGGTAATGGCAGGAGCTGTAGCCTTCTGCACACCAGTAACTATAACACACAGCAGACGAGAGAAGAAGAGAGTGAAGTGGGTATGTGAGCAAAATATGACGGAGGATAACAGCAAAAAGCGCTAATTATTTTGTGTAATAATTTACCTTGGACATCATCATCATCCTCAGTAAGGTCAATCACTGAGCCCTTGGGGCGAGCAGGCTGTGGAGATAACAGGAAGTAATAAATATTTACTTGAAATTAGTTATTGCCACACACACACACACACACACACACACACACACACTTTGTTACACTGCATATGTAAAAGATGAGGTTTAAACACAATAAGGTGCCAGCCTCACCTGAGCAGGTGATTTGGCTGGAGCAGATTGAGTGGCTTGATTATCTGTTTTAGATGCCATTTCAGAGGCTGATGGTGGACCAGCTGAGGCTGCTGCTGAGCCTGTTGCAGCAGGCCCTGAGGTGGCTGGAGATGATGAAGCAGTGGCCATTCCAACCACGGTGGCACACTGTGTTGGGGCACGGGCCGTCGTCACAGAGATGCCAGCGTTAGGGGAGTTTGCTGTGCCTGTACCACCCTGGTACGCTGGCCTACTTGGTGGCATTTGTGTCGCTGATGAGGCCAAAGAAGTGGGAGCAGTCGAGGAAGAAGTCACAACACTTCCTGCCGTTTTCTGCAAGATAAAAGTGGTGGCTGTCGTGGTCTTGGCCTTGCTAAGGCTGTTAACTGTGGCCAAGGAGGACACAGGGATCAGGCCAACTCCTCCAGCTATGGCCCCACCCTGGCCATTAGCCATAGCCAGTGGCAGCTGGATCAGCAACGGCTGGATGGACATCGGTTGACCTGCTGATGTGGCTGTGCTAGTAGTCATAGCGCCTGTGTTTGGGCGGGGCTGCAGAAGTAGAGTGCCTGCCTGGCCACTCAGAGAAGAGCTGGAGGAGGAGGGGGTGGAGTTTGTTGTTGTGGTTATGAGCTGGAGGATGGGCGCAGGGGCAGCCAATGCCGAGGAGGTGGGTGTGCTTGGAGTGGAGTGAGGTTTGGGCTGTGTCGGAGTAGCTAAAAGACATGAGAAAAAGTTTTTAAAGTATTGTTTGATGAATGAAACCTAGCTTTAACAACATGTGACATGAAAAACAAGTGCTTTTTTTGGGTTCTGAGGGTGTTTTGGAGCCCTGGAAAAGTTTAGACATGCCCTGATATTTGTGTTTTTTTTCAGTTACTTATAAACATACAAATGGCTAAAGTCTGATATCACTGTATAATAACAAACAATAATTTGTGAGCAGCATGTATGTACATGATTGTATTTTTGAGAAAGCAACGTTTATACATGGTTAGTGACAAACTAAAATTATTATGTCACTGAAATAAGGCCATAAAAAAAACAAAAAACTAAAAAGGCCATTTAAAACAATTTATTAGGTACAATCAACTAAACAACAGACATTCAGAGCAAAACGGTGCATACAGGAACAGTCCAAGATACTAATGGTGTAAGTTTGTTACACCCTTTGCACAGCACACAAGTGAACATCACATGCCACGACCAGCAGTGGCATCTGTGGCCTGCTTAGCTCCTGAAACTGGCACATGGTCAGCACTGGTCCGTTTTGGTGTTTTTTTCTGCGACACACCACAGAGCTCTGCAATTAGTTCTTCCATAAACTCCTTGTGGGTCATGGTGCCATAAAGCAATGTACAATGAAAGAATTGGTGGCAGCAATGTCCAAGAAGTGTAGAAAAATCTTCCTGTATCACTTCATTGTTTTGTTCAGTGTACTGTAGTACTGTAACAGCTGATCAGACAGATCAACGCCCCCCATGTTGGTTGTACTCAGTCACAGGTACATGGAAAACTCTTAGTCCTCCATACATTTTGTCTTTTCTCCCTCCTCTGCACAGTGTCTCCTGTATAGGCAGCATGGATGGTAGAACAGACAGACACCTCTCGTGTGTCCATCCACTTCACAAACACGAGATGTCCGTCTCGAATCCACCTGAAGGATCCCCTCGCAGAGTTTTTGGTGAGCGAGTTGGCTGCATTCCGAGGGCAGTCCTTCCTGTCGTCTCTGTAGGTCCCACAACTTCAAAGCAAACAAGTCTGTTAGGAGCATGGGACTAATGTAAAAATTATCCATGTATACATGGTACCCAGAGCCCAAAACTGTTCGGTCCAAAAGAGATGTCACGGCATCATAAGACAGTCCACGGCCTGTGGGAAAGTTGTTCTTTCCTGTGTACACAGCAAAATCTACAACGCATCCGTTTGACGAGTCCGGAAGTACAAACAACTTGAATCCCCACCAGGTTGGCTTGGCTTTCATGTCCAGAGTCATTCCTGTCTTTGCTTTGCACACCACCATTCTTTCATCTACTGCCAAATTTTTTCTTGGATGATAAATGACCTTACATGCATGCCGGATAGTGTCCGTGAGGGGTCTGACCCTGAAAAGACCCTCGTGTTCAGCCGTGCCCATCTTTCGGTCATTGTCCTTGTCTGCATCTGGGTGACTCGTCCAGGTTCCATGAAATGGTGCGGTATCAGTTCCTTGACATGATTGTGGTAGCAAAAGGAACAGAGAAAAGTCTGTTCTGCTGCCAGAAGTCTCTGTGGACCTCATTTTCACCATGGCCATGTAGAAGAGTAGCCCAACGTAGCAGTACAGCTCACTGATGCCGATGTCTGTCCATTTGTATTTACGGCCCATTGCATGGACCCTGGCAGCCTGAGCACTGGTGTTTTTTTGGCACAGAATGGACACAGCGGTTTCAGAAAAAAAAACATTTTGAAGAGACTCATGGGAGTGTGTGCATCACATGGTCTTAGCTGTGGTCCGGGTTACTCTGTGGGCAGGAATTTCACTCTCAGTTTTCCATGACAGACCGAGTTGCTTATTTGCTTTGGATCTCTTTACACTGTTGCACATCTGAAATACAATAAATAAATAAATAAATAAATGCATAACAAAATACAATTTCTATAAAACCATACAGGACGATTTACACCTGAGCAGATAATCGTGAACATATTTACGTTTATATATATATTAATTAGTCAAGCAACATTTTAAATCATGAAGTATAAGAATAAAAGTCTTACTCGTCAGGAATTATATCCTCCGCTGGGTCCAGGCGCTTTACAAAATGCAAACGTTCGTCATCTGAGTCTCATTCTTCTTCTGAGGAGAAGGTAAACTTCCACCGGAAGCTTCTCCACCAGTGTAGCGTGCCATCAATCAAACGTGCAGAAAAAGTAAGTAAATTCTACGATTAAGCTTGACGTTTTGTGTCAGATTTCCGGGGGCGTGTACATGATCACCTGGCTCACCTCAGATCATTTCCGTATGAACAGCGCTCTCGGTGCGAGGCGGGATCTCAATAGTGATAATGAGGTGATACAGGAGAAACTGATTACTTAATGAGAGAATTTTTGTTTACGATTTAAATTGCTTTTATTTAAAAGCACACATTTCGAGCTTTCTATACTTTCTTTACATACATTTATTATGCCTGTGAGGTTTAATCACTGAGATTTAAATTTGTGTAGGACAGAAACGGCAGAGAGCACAACCTGTCTGTTTTCTTTATTTTATAAAAGCACAGGGTTTTGTTGTTATGAGTGTATACAAATAAAAAGTAGACCCTCTATAGATTCGATGTATAGCTTGTATCTGTACGATCAAAAATGACTGAGCTTTTTACTCTAATTTTACTCTGCGTTATCATTAAAACATGCCACAAAACGTGCCAACCCCAGAGGGTTAAAAATACACTCACCACTAGAACTGGATGATGCTGCAGAAGGATTAGACTTTGGGTCCATCGTGGTCCTTAAAGTGCTGTAATAAAACATTTGTACATTTCATGTTATTTAATGCCTACAAGTTTGGGTATAAATACAACCCTCTTAAATTGGAGATCAGAGTAACTTGTTTGTTGGAGATAACAAACGTTTCTCTGTTGCACTTATACAGTAGCCATTACACCAATGGAGGATCACTGGTTAAAGCTCTGAGTAACTGATCAGGAGGGCAAGCATCTTATACTGACATGACCCTGTATTCTAACCCCAAATTCACTTCAAGTTAATCTAAAGTTCTAGTCTAATTCTGAAGACAACAGAAAGCAGAACTCCTCACAGACACCCGTTAGCTGCC
>JAOTRN010000027.1:8339525-8353921 GCA_028566695.1 Bagroides melapterus | reverse complement strand
CACACACACACACACACACACACACACACAGAGAGGGAACTAAACAAGCACTCAACACTATACGGTACTGGGTGGAGCAGATTGTGTTCAAGAGTCCATTAACACCGCTTGTACAGATATCACAGCTACACATGCGTTACTGCGCTAGATAAAGAACACTGCTTCTAAAAATGAAAACTTCTGAGTTATAAGAGTAAACAAGCATCAGACAATAAGTTAAAAAGGAATTTCCTAGTATTTCACACATTTTTAAAAAAGGTTTTCACAGAACCATCATGGTGAAATAAATCCCCTCCCCCACTGCTACCAGAAGAGAGTGGAAAATTACAGCTACAAACGGATTGTACCACTTTCACAAAGAAGAGGGGTGTGCAACTGCATGGCTCTCTCTCAACACAAGAGGGAGCATAACAAAGCAATGTAGAGTACAGGATCATAGTTTCTAATTAAGAGATGTGATTGCAGTTAACAGATCCTGTCTGTTCTAAGTTGGTTTTGTTTAAACACATTATGTCTAAAAGGATTCAAGTAACAAGGACTGAAGAAGCAGCTGTTCAGGAACAAGCTTGTTGCATTTGTCCTTATAGGGTGACATGTCTTCACCAAAGTTAGAATTTAAAGAAGGGAAGAAAAAAAAGGGGAACATGTCTAAACCAGTAAAAGCCATTTTATTGGGTGGAGCACATAGAGCGATGTTAAAGCTGAGCTAAGTTGCACCTAAAATACCACACAAGGTATGTCATTGCAGAGAAAATTACTCAGGGAAAAAGTGTTCCATAGAAACAAGATCATGCATTCAAATATACTAGGAAAACAAGCCTAGATATCTGAGTAAATTGTCATGCAAAAAAAAAAAAAAAAAAAAAAAGAAAATAAAACCTTTAAGACCACAAGGTGAAATGCTGAAATGGATCCCCTTCCCCCACTGCTCCATAAGAGTGAAAAATTACAGCTAGCCACAGATCATACCATTTACCACAATGAAGAGGGGTGTTCTGCTCTCCCTCAACACAAGAGGGAGCTTGAAGGGAACATGCCTTCTAGTTTATAGTTAAATCATTAACTCAAAAGATGTCTTTACTATATACAGTAGCTGCCTGTTTATCCCGTGTGGTAGTATAGGATAGCACAACACATCAACTCCCTTGATGTGGACAGCTGACACTTTTTCTGGGAGCAACCATCACTGACCAGCCAAAACACACTCCAAATCCCCCCCCCCCGGGAAACACACACACACACAAAAAAAAAACCAAACAAACAAACAAACAAACAAAAAACCAAAAAAAAAAACCAAAAACAAGCAAAGTAAGAAAAAAAAAAATCTGATTAACATTTGTTAATAGTTACTCTTTAGCTGTGCACAGTGTAGACAGTAAAGGCTCGAATGATAGCTCCTACTACATGCTGACTCATGTGAGAGTACTAGAGGTGGATGTGAACTAAACTCAGTGTCGCTGGGTGGAGCAGACCATTCAGGTGTGACAATCAACACTGCTACATGTAGTGACAGCAAAAACTTTATACCAAATTACGCAAAAACGCTATACCAGGTAAAACATTCTAAAGATGAACATGCAAGAAGACAAAACAAATGTCTCAAACAGTAATCCACGACAAGATGGTGAAAAGCAGAACTCAGTCCCCTCCCCCAATGCTGTACACAGTGGAAAATTACAGCCAAGCACAGCTTGTACCACTTTCACAATGTTGAGGGGTGTTCTGCTGCGCAGTTCTACATCGACACAAGAGGGAGCCTGACAATTCCCTTTCCAGATTAAATTTATCATCTGTAATAAGTAATCAATCACCAAACGTAAGCTTTCCAGCTCACGTCACACCTGTTCTTATAGGAGTTGAAACAGCAGACAGCTAATGTTCAAAAAAAAAATCCATCATTTTCTTTTCTGAAAATAAATTCTTTTCTTCAAAATATTTTTTTATTCACTTTCCATGTAATATTTTATAGGCAAATCAAATCATTTGGTGACTTCAAGCAATCTGAGCATGCATTAGCTAATAAGCCAACACGTTAAATTATGCCACTGCCATGCTAGCTGCAAAATGTCAGAATCTGTGAAAAGTTATTGTATTCTGTGCAATTACGACACCAAAATCTATTTACCTCATCATAAAAATATACCTTTAAATTCAATTTGCAAAAATATTCAGTCAAGAAAAGCAACAAACGTCAAAGATACACCTGTTAATTCTCACTAGATAGCTTGCCCCAATCAGATTCTGAGCAAGCCCTAGGACGCACGGACGCGAGCACACACACACACACACACACACACACACACACACACACCAGGAGGACTAGACAAGCAACCAACACCGCATGCTTCTGGGTGTAGCACACTGTGTTCAGTTGTCACCATTAACACAACACCATGTTGATATTCCTACAACACCGCATAGCTACAAGTCTGGGAACCAGGTTACAAATACAAAACACAAAATTTCCTTTTAAAAAAAAAAACAAAACAACCCACCACACACACAAACTGAATGTATATTCAAGAAGACAAAAGAAAAAGAATGGATGTGTGTTGTGTAAAAGACAGTTAAGCAAAATAGTCAAAAACCACATGGTAATCTTGAAATAAATCCCCTCCCCCACATCTGCACAAACAGAGTGGAAAATTACAGCTAGTCACAGATCGTACCATTTTCACAATGAGGGGTGTTTAGCTGTTCAGATCAGGTTCCACACAAGAGGGAGCATTATAGAAATAAAACATATTATAGTTCTTCCAATCATGTCAAAGTCTACAATTGATTCATTTATTCCCCCAAAAAAATAAATAAAAAAAATAAAACCCATGGCTGAACTTGGCTAATAACTAGCTATGCCAGGTTGGTACAGTAAATAACCACTCCCTAGTAAACCTGTGATAATGTTAAAGGCACTCTTAAACAATCTGGGCTAATAGGACTTTAGGACAGATTTATATTTGTATACAACCACAGATCTACAGACATTAAAAAACAAAGCAAGCAAATGACTGCAACCAGCTTTTCCTGTGGTGCCATAGGTGAAGCCAGGGAAGATGAAAGGAAGAGAGCCATATGCTGACAGGTATGCTAAACTTCAGAAGCTATGAAATCCAGCCAAAACAGAAATCATGATTCTGCTGATTTCGTAGTAGAAAACAGGACTTTAATTCTCTCTCTCTCTTGGTCACTCTCTGAAGTTATAGACAAAATAACTGTTGCTATCAGAAAACCAGAAAAGTGGAGTTCTCTAGTCCAGGTACAAGCTTCACATGGTATGTACAAGTGTAAGGTATTACATACATTAAAAATTCTCTATCTGTAGTCAATCTCCACCTGGTAAACAGTTGAAATAATTCCCTTCCTCCACTGCTGCACAAAGAGAGTGGAAAATTACAGCTACACATGGATCATACCACTTTTACCAAGGGCATGGCTGTAAGGCTGCACAGCTCTGTATAAACATTAGAGGGAGCATGACAAAAACTGTCCTATACAAGCTCACCTTTAAGAAAACAATTTTGCTTCTCTAAAATATTCAGCATTTTATGCCCAGGTTTCCACATTATTGAAATACGTGTGCCATACCATGTACCCCAAGTACGAGATACAAGAGTACGAGACCTGCTGCTATTTGTCTCAATGCAAGCAGATTTCATAACTTTAACCTACATTCATCACATCCTGCAGGATTGTCAACAGAAGTAAGCCTGTGGTTTAGATGTAGGGCTTCCGTGTGTGTGTTCTTCACTCACTCCAGACTTGTCCACATAACCAGTGATTCCATGTGGCCGCATCTATCTGCATTCTGTAACTCTCAGTTTTCCCACTGAGGTTTCCAGGACATGTGGAAGAGTCATGTGATTTTCCTGTGTCCCTGTCCCCCCTAGCGCAAAATGTAACGTTCCATCATGTGTTGGTTATGATTACAAAATTCTTAAACTAGCCAATTTCACATCTCTCTTTGGTATTGACAGTGGCATGGATAGTCATTAATGATCCCAATTTTGGAATATTCTCAGCCAAATTTCTGGTTTACGCTGTAAGAACATGACAAGGGAATGTGACAAAGGAAGTTTGTTAGATAACCTCTATATGTCTCCTAAGTAAGGCAATAAAGAACCAGAAACCACCATCTCCTATACATAAAAATAATCTCTGAATGTTATCCTCAAATCAAGGCTTGTTTCATAAAACTAAACTACCTTAATACTGATAGTGGCCTGTATTTCTTTATTCTAAATTCTGGGACTGACAAAGTTAGATGCTTGAGCATGACCTTTTGCTCTGCGTTTGAACTGGATTCAGCCTCATTTGTAAGTGACGGAGTCACCTGCCAACCGAATAAATATAAATGTATTCAAAGTAAACCAAAAATGTAAACACTGTCAAAAGCATAAAACTAGCTGCCATGCTAAAATAACTTAATAAATTAGCTGTTTTTTTATTTGAAAAAAAAAAAAAAAAAAATCCCCCAATAATTCAAAACAGTTTAATCAAATTTTAAGAACACATTTAAGTTTAATTCAAAGAAATCTCTGCACCTTCATAGACATCCATATTAATTTAATATTACTTAGTAGTTATTAGTTAGAAGTTAGTGACAACCTGGTTATTTAAAAGAAATAAAAATCTTCATATTTCTTTGCTTTGTTAAAAAAACAAATACTTGTGTTTCAAGATGTTATGAAACAATATGAAAAGTTGTGTGCCATTATATAAACTGCACAGATCAAAATTTAGGATGTACCGATTTAATACGGCCTCAAAGTAAATAATGGCTTGAAGCTTTGATTTGATATTTTCCAATTTGATTGATTGCCAGCATTATGTTAAGACCGAATTAAAATCGACCAAATTAAAATTAAAATCTGTATTTTCCCCTCTTCCAGTAAAGTATAAATTGACTATTTGCTATAATGGTGCCTTCTGCACAAACCAAAGATTTATAAGCTATGAATCAGATCTATGTATCAGAATAAAACATGTGACCTAGATGTGTAGGAACATGCATTTGTTTCATTCCAAGACCAAAAAAAGGAAGACTATTTAGGGCATCTTATAAACTCCTTTGCTAGTACACATCATACTAATGCTGGGAAATATTTTGTGGCTTTTTTTTAATGGAACCCACCCAGTAAAATGATAGTTAACTAATCAATTATGACCATAATGGACACATAGTTACTCTGGACGTTTGAACGGGTCTTGAATGAGCTCGGTCAACTTTAGAGCTCATGTAGATCACCTTCAGAGATTTCATAGCATTAGCCATGCATCTTATCATCAACAATAGGACTTTCTGTCCTGGCTACAGGTGTGTACCATGATCACATCTGTGCTTGAAAATTCTTTGAAGGCTACAAACCCACTGGTCTTGTGTGCACATACTCCATTTTGGTAAGTGGTGTTCTCAATAAAAGGTTTTGCTGGTTATATTGATTCCAGCTGAATATGATATGTGGTAGCATCTATTGAGAACTTGATACTTTTCTGGACCTCTCAGGTTTTCCTTTGGACTAAAGCATTTCTTCCATAAGGAAAAAAAAAAAATGGTGTACCCCAGAAAAAGCCAGGTGTGTTCCAATCCTGTACACTCTTCTTTGAGCCTCATCTTCATGTTTCCTGGCCAAACAAGTCAATTAAATCGAGGCAGATATAATGAATAAGCAAAGTCCTTTTTTTTAACAGAGAAACTGAATTTAACTGCATTGTCTGCATTTACAGTAGAATCAGACCGAGGAGGAAAAGTGATTCCAGATGAAAGCCATTAATGTGAACTTCATCACCAGATTTCTGTGGTGACAAGCAATCCAGAGACGTAGCCCAGAGACACTGAAAAGACTCCAGACTTCCACATAATGGTGTACCCACGGGTGGGCCAGGGTGGGTCCGTGCCACCTATGTACATAGCAGCCACACTCAAATGTGTGGGTGTCCATTCCGTTTTTAACCAAAAGTGACAGTTGGTACACCATAGTCAAGAAGAAGTGGAACAAACCTCTAAAGACTACCTACCCAAGTATGTAGTCATAAGCATTAATGCCTGTCAATCACATCGGAGGAAGACAGCACCTGTATTTCTTATCTAGTTGGTGATTACAGTATAGGATATTGGCAAACCTGATTTCTACACAATACTTTCTCAGAGAGTAAAAATGCAATTCCCTTTTCCCTTTAGTCGATATGCTTTAATATTCCTGACTGTCTGAGATTGTAATAAATCAAGTAAAGTTCTTCCGTCTTTTTCTACAGGTACATCTAAATTGGTACCTTGTTATTGTTTCAACTGCAAGTTTCAGAATTTCATAGCTGTGAATCACACACAGCTAATGACTTAACTTAGTAAGCAGGCTAGAAACCGTTCACAAAAAGTAAAAGGTTAAATGTACATCAATTGGAACATTTTGTGCGAAAAAACATGGGACAAAATAATAGTAATGCAAGTATAGGCCAAGTGCAAAATTGTTGAAGGATTTTTGAAAAACAGCCGGTATCTTTACGCACATTAGGTGACAGGAAAGAATGTGAGCAAGGCAGGGAGCATAGACTCTCGGTCCAAAGAGCAAACGCCATGTAGACAGGAACTAGGGAGCAAAAGAGCAATACAGAGTGAGAGAAAGAGTAGGGGGAGGGGTGCGTCGCTAGGACTCTACCATGTGCTTCAGGGTGTTGTGCAGCAACACCAGTGCCTGGTGTTGCTAACAACCGCACTGCTCTAAGCCAAAGGCAAGAAACAATTCAAGTTGCCATTTCAGAAGCACAATACATTCCAAGTGAACAATAGCCGACAATGAAATATGTATTCATAACCAAACAGTCCAATTCATAAAATTATACCTCGCAATACAAAACCAAATTCTCCAAAAGCAGAGCGTTTCCAATATCCGTTTCCAATATCCAATGCCAGCATCAACATACCCACAGTATGTACCCTTAAAAAGAAGTGATACACAAGACTGAAATCATCTTTAAGAAAAATCACACTGAAAAGAAATCCAAGAGAATTTTTTAAAGAACCCAAAGTGACAATCGCAACCATGCTAACACAGTGCATTCATGCTAACAACTTCGCGGCATGCAACCCAAGACGCGCAGAAAGAAAAACATAATAAACAATGGTGAATTTTTTCTGCCATTAATTATATTAGTGACAAAAGTAAACAAAAATATCCTGTATTAGAAGAAACATGAAAAAAATTTAAACCTGTATGAGCTTCAGACGAAGGCCATGAACAAGAATGCAAGTGCAACTAGCCTTCCCTCTCACTCACCCTATATATAGGCGAGACAGAGTGAGCGAGGGAGAGACCTTCAGCTAGGACTGTACCACGTGCACAAAGGGGTGGAGCATATTCTTTGTGATCTTCCCAGCAACACCAGAACACAATGTAAAAACACAAGTCACAATCACCAAATAAACAACACAGTAATCATCTAGACTGCAGTTTTGTATATGTACGCTTTGTCTCTACATCAAGCTTAGACATGTCAAAAACACAAAAATTAATAAATACACATTTTTAAAATGGCAATTATACATGTGGGGCAAAAAATGAATAAAAAAAACAACTACATAAATTAGAAAAAAGCACAAAATCCATGAAAAAGACAAACACTCTCCCCTCCCCCACTGCAGCACTGAGCAAACAGGATGGAAAATTACTGCTAGTCCCAGACTATACCATTTTCAAGTGTAGGGGTGACAGGATGTGTAACTCTGACTCAACACAAGAGGGAGCAAGACAAAGCCATCTGTTTAATAACTTCAACACTGTATATGCTTAAATTACAAAATCAAGCCCTCTAATCATGAGCCTGTGAGATTTATTACCATAAAGCACGTAGCAAACAAAACAATACTTACCACTTTCACAATCAGTGAAGGAAAATGTTGATTATCATGCAAGGTAAGCAAACTTGACTATGGTATTTAACGAATTCTTCTTAAAGTAGACAGAGGCCTCAGTTTTTTAAATGTTTTTTTAAAAACATAGACGGAATAATGAGAAACCTCACTTGGTGTGAGTACCACATGTCCTTGAGAGTGCTGGCTGGTTGTAGATCTAATATCTGACAAAATCAAGTCTGTCTACTCTGATTTGTGTAAAACCAGCATGTGTTGACACGGTTATTTGCAGTGTACAGTAAATACATGAATCCGAAGCAAAACTATGATCAGCCTTATGACTCAACAATGGAATTTTTTATTCTAAACATGGATGAATCAGGATCATGTAAGCATGGCTAGGTTCATGGGTTATATTTAATGCCTCCATTATACTTTCCACAATAATCTAAATTCAGTAGCTTCAGGTGCCAATTAAGGACATTTGTCTCCCTGCAATAGTTAGCCCCCATTGCCAAGAACGCTTCTGTCCCTCAAAATAACAGGAGAAGCAACCCTTTACAAACATTTAAACAAAGTTAGCAACAGAGTAAATACAAATCTCATTTCGGTCTATTGATCAGAGCTTGGCAGGGGGATCAGATTCTTTTTTTAATATTACCATTTTCATATGTGAGGGTGTCAAATTCCATTAAGGTTCAAAGTTCAAGGGAAATCAGCTTTATACCACTGCTTATATGGCAGGTTTACACTTCATTTCATGTATCTTGATTATCAGGGATAGCATAAAAATCAAGACACATATGCAACACATTTAAATCTGGAGGTCTTAAAACTAATCCCTTTCCCGACAGGCTTCAGACATGCTCTGTATTTTCAGACACTTTTTTTTTTAAAGATTTAGTTTGATTTCAAAACCACATCCTGTATGAAGTAGGGACCATATTATTTTAAAAAACAAAAACAAAGGATGCTAGGAGTTGATGATGAATGCAATATTAACATGCAATAGACATGCATTTGACTACAGCTCATACAAAGGGTGAAATTTGATCAGGATCCAATCGCGGGACTTGAGGCACGATGATCATACTGTAAATGTGTGCCTTTAACAAATTAAAAGACAAATAAATAAATCATCCTACTCAGTCAGGGGAGGGATCGCATTAAAGATCCTGAGCAAGATATTGTTTAATCTGTTAAAAATTTTAAGGAATTGTCTTTAATCTGCTGAGTCAGTCTAGTCTAGAGCAGGGGCTCCAAACAAAACGTTATGAACACGCATGCATATATTAGCATTCAGTGTAACAGAACAAAACCTGATCCGATTATTAATACATTTCTATATTCTTTCCATGAAGAGTTAACTGATCTTGTATAGTCCTGGTTATTTATATATCCGAAATTAGTAACAATGAATGTTATTCAGCATGAACTGGTAAGTGAATTTCACTGGCACAAAATTAGCCAGGGTATGTTTAGAGAGACGAAAAAGTCGGTTGAAGAAGAGTAAGTGAGAAGGCTATACAGGGTACAGGGTTATACCAAATATTACCAGTACAGGGGGGTGTCTTTTGATGCCCTTTTCTTACCCATAATTAAAATGTAATATTGGATTCAATATAGACTATTCTTCACAATGAAAAAAAAATCTGTTCAACAGTATATTACCACAAGTCTCATGTTTGAAAAGACTGTTAGCATGTTATTCATTTTATACCTCCTGGTTACCACACTCCATCCCTGACACATTCATAGAACAGTGCTATACTAAACACTGGGAGTGAGACATTCTGCAATAATTCTGCAGTCAATCTATAGCAGATGTAAGCAAGAACAATAATACATGAAAAAGAAAAGCGCACCCTATTCTGAGTGCACAAAAGTCTTCTATAAAGCAATGTACAGTCAGGTACTACTGAACTAACAGCAATAGACCTTAGTGAGGCAGCAAGCTTAAAGTACCAAGCATTGTAAAAGAGTAAAACATACTTAGAAGAGCAGTGGTATAAGATTTCTTTAACCAACAGTGGAGTTAGAAAAAAGATATTAACAATGCTGGCCAATCAGAGGCATGCAGCAGAAGCCAGTTTGAACCAGCTGAGACTAGTTCTGCTAAAAACAAAACCCTCCCCCAACAAATGCACTTTCCTCAAGATCCTCCTATTCCTAAATCACTGAACTGAAAAATTTGAGAAATACAATTGTTTTTAAAGACCTTCTGAATAAAACTTTTGAAAAATACAGAGAACAAATGAAAGTAAATACTTTTTATCAGATGGTTAATAATTAAATTGTGTGTAATTAAAAATGTAAAATTTCATAACTTCAACCAAACATAGGGGCGAGATGCAATGATTCGATAAACATTACCACTCACTAGCTAAAACATTACCACTGACTGGCTAAAATGTCAAATGTAATGTAATGTCATGCTCCTTTTTTGATACAATAAATTTCTAAAGAAAAAAAAAGAATACTGCAAAGCACTGTGAAACACAGAACATCTATGAATTTGACAAAAGCATCAGCATTAGTTTTGAGCAGAATGCCATGCGGCATATTTCAGATGAGGCTCCTTTAAAAACCCCTCCTACATACGACCATTTCATACAAGCAGCTTGACAGTGCAGTAACACAAAATGGCCACCAGCTTAGCAAGAGCCTTTGCATTTGCTCATTGAATGATGACAAGCAGACAAGAAGTTGCAGGCGTTCCCAATGCTCTGATTTTTTACAAGTCCAGTTTATCTGATGCTCATTACTCTAAAAGGATTACCAATCCCTGAAATCAAGTACTTCAAAGCTGTGATTTTTTTATAGTTGGTTCCTCATGCTGTTTTCATTGTGTAACCATAACCATCACTTTTTGAAACAAGTAAGGGTTTGGCTCTCTTTGCAAGGACACATCGATTTCAGGAGGGGTTTTTTTCCACCATCGGATCCCAATATATTGTCTTCTGGTGAATCAAATGTAAGGGATAAGCAAGGGAAGAACGAGCATGGAAATGTCCCTGCTGTACCTCTGTAATCAGAGTCAAGTGCCTTGGGTCCATTGCTTCAGTCTTCTTAGTGAAACACTTGTATATGCTTCACCACAGATAAGAGACACCATTACGTCCCAGACATCCGACAGTGACTGGTTGACAATTCTGCTGATCCTCCTTTAGTGTACTTCCTATTCCTCTACACCATCATTCTGGTTGATCATTCACTGTTTTTAAGAAACACGTCAAGCAACTATTCCATTTTTCACATGCTCCACCTTGAGGATCCTGAAAAAATATTCTGCACTGGTTGATTGGGATTTTAGCACACAACCTTAAAGTTGGAAGCACTGAAACCTTTATACCCATTCACCCTAAGCAGCCATTTCCCAGATTAATTCACAATTCTCTCTTATTTCACTTATATTTAGCATTCTGAATTTTGTTCAGAATTGGGATAATTCATTACAGAGTGTGATGGAGGTATACGTCACATTTTAAAAGTGTAAGGCAGAGCAAGCCGTTGTGGGTCCCTAAAACAAGCAATTTAAAAATAGCCAACAATTCACTTGTTCATTGTTTTGTTTATTGTATTCTCAAATGTTTCATAAAAAAACATTTAACTTAAACTCAAGTTTACGGTTTTTACCAGCTTTTTTTTTCCTTAAATAGTATGCTTAATATGGTTTGGGGAAACACAACAAATGACCTGCTGCTAATATTTTGTTGATAGAGAAATGATTAGCCTTTGAATTTCATTATAGACTACATGTCCTGCATTCTGGTGTTGCATCTGACAGAAGTCATAAATGGTGCTACTATTATGCATGTGAAAAGTGGCTGATTAATCAACGGTGAAACAGTTTGTATGTTCCAAAATAATAAATGTGACGTATTGTTTGAATGTAGTAGTTTGTGGTAGGTGTATGCGGGTAGTGCAAAGCATAAGAAATAAGATATTTCTGTCCAAGAAAATAAGACTTACCACAAGTTGATTTGGTTTGACAATTGTAAGAACTGGTTAAGAAGTGCTGGTCAAAAAGATGATTAAAGTGTGTGATTTCCTGTGGAAAAATAAACGAATATTACTATCAAATGCGATGTTAATCACACAAGAAAAATGAAATGTTTTTTTTTTTGTGAGTGCTGCAAAGGACAGAACCTGTCTCCTGAGAGTTCCTTTTTTCTGTACACATTCAAACAAGAAACAAATAAGTAAAGAATTTCAGAGCCCTTTTTTAAATTTCTTTGACCTACAGCTTTTAAATCACATGGTGCAAGGAGTTTCCAGGTGCTCTCCTTAATTAGTAATTTATCTTTTTTTTACAATAAATCTGAGCTAAAACAAATGATGATTTGATCATCATGCCTTTGACTGTCAGTGTACAGAACATAAGATTGTTTGGTTATTGCATATGAAATTCCTGAAACTCATAGCTATTTTTCCCATTTATTTTCCTCAATCAAGAGATGTTCCCCTCCCCCCAGCAGACATTTTGCACCACAGTTTCCTGTAGTAACACAAAATGGCCACCAGCCTGGCACAAGGAGAGAGGAACTGTTCCACAAAGCCATGCCTGCAGCAGCACTGTAACAGGAGGTGGAAGAAAATCTTGCTCTATCGTTCCACACAGCAAAAAAAAAAAATCCTAAAACTTTGGTGAGGTTTTAATGTTTCAGCAGTCACTCTTTTTTCATATTCTTAAGTCAGCCCATTCTCACAGTTTTGCTTAATTTTTTTTCTGAAAGAAGAACATCTAATGGCTAACCCTGCTTGTGCAAATTTACAATGTTGCCTTTCTGTATCTCAGTGGAATTCTGCTGTCTGTGCTTTCTAATTCTTAAATTTCACATTACATACAATAGCTAGTTAGCATGCTGATTCATCTGCCAGGTTCGCAGTACATTACTGATCTGAATTTTGCAGCTTTTACATATTTCATTAATTTAAATAACTGAAGAAATGTAATGAAATGTAATAAAGAATACAGAATCCACAAAGAATACTGAATTAACTAGTACTTTGAAATACAGAACACACCACACACAAACATACATAGAAAAACAGCTATCTTTTCAAAAGAAAATAGAGGGGGAGGGGTAAGGATGTTCGGAAAGTACCAAGTGCTATATACCAGAGGGGTACCAAACATATATCCATAAAGTCTCACCTTATCATATTTCTACACAGTGAGATAGCGCTTGGCTCTCTATCCCCTATACTTACTATACAAACTGCAGAGTTCACAGTGGCTGTCCTTCATTCCCCTGGATATTCCTTTATCCTATAGCAGAACACTATGGGATATTCTTCAGCATTCTATTGAACATATATGAACTATAAAACAGCCAAACAGCCCTAGTTAGTTCACAATATATGGAAACGGATGTGGTTCGAACATAGGAATTAGTGAACCACCATCTGGACAGACACACTAAAAATCTAACTGAGTGGAAAAATACAGACTACCATGGACTACATTACTTTAACACTGCATTCAGGGTTTTAAAAAAGCAATGACTATGACCTTAACGTGAATTATTCAAAATTACGATATGGATTCATTATTTGTAGTTTTCTATTTTCTCCTTGTATTTTTTTGTGTTTGACGACTAACACTGTAAACCTGTTGTCACAACATTATGGCAAGCACTCCGTTTACATTCCTCTAATAAACAGCAGGGGTTTTATCTATGTTAAATATTAACGGTACAGTTTCTTAGCAACAGCAGTGAAGAAAAATGTGTATATTCAGTTGAGCTTGAACTGCAGTCTTTCTAGCTTATCATAATCCTGACAATATAAAGAGAAATAATAAAGTGGAGTGGGGGATGGGCAGCTGTACTGGACTGTACCATTTTCTTCTAGAAACAGTGACAACCATACACAAGTACAATGGAGCTAAACTGCTTAGAGACTTTCTGAGCAATTATAACCTAGGGATATTTCTGTGAAAATTTTGTGTTTTAAGCGTAATTGTGTTATACATAAAATATATGAAAATTATGTCCTCTAACAAAGACAGCTCTATAATATTGCACACAAAGACAAAGGTCTATTCCATAAAACAACTCAATACATAATGAAACAAAAGTAAACTATTGATTATGGGGTAAAAGTTAACAGGAAAAATGCAATTTTTAAAAATATGTGACAAAACCTCTGCAAGCCTGACTAGGTCTGGACTAGTTAACGAGGAATCTGAGCAATGTAATTATTCCCAGACTATTTCTGGGTCATATCAGTCATTTTTTGTATCATTTCATTGTATCATTTAGGAAATGAGATTCCATGCTTTTTATTCAGTGTAAAGAAACTCCAGAAACTCATTTTCTATCATGCGTTTGAAACCTGAAAAAACTTTAAAACAATATTAAAACTATCTGCTTGATATTGTGTAGGTCCCACTTGTGCTGCCAAAGCAGCTCTGAGCTGTCGAGGCATGGGTCCTAAAACAATCCAGAAGGTGATAACTGGCACCATGACATTGGAGGAAGATCCTTTGGACCTTTACATTGTGAGGTGAGGCCTCCATTGATCAGCCTTGTTTGTCCAGCACATC
>JAOTRN010000027.1:8326004-8339425 GCA_028566695.1 Bagroides melapterus | reverse complement strand
CAAGTTCTGCAGTGTGGCAGGGTTAAAAGAGGCCACCGTCATTAATGAACACTTTTCCCAAGAAGGGAAGTCCATGGTCTGCAACAGTGATTAAGTGGGTTACATGCCTAAATGAATGCCAAAACCAAAGGTTTCCCAGCAGAGCACTGAACAGGGCATCACACTCTCTCCGCCAGCTGCTATCTATCCATAGTGCATCCTGGTGCCATCTCTTCCCCAGGAAAGTCAAGCACATGTACATGGCTGCCCACATGATGTAAAAGAAAAATGTGATTTATCAAAACATGTCACCTTTTTCCATTGCTCCATGATCCAGATCTGTTGCTCACATGTCCATGAAAGCTAGGCACTTTCGTTGGTGGAGAGGGGTTAGCATGGATACGGTTATGGGGCTACACAGACCCGCATACAGCGAGCTGAAATGCACTCGGTGTTATGACATGTTTTTAGCACCTCCAGGTAATTTGTGCTATAGTTGTTCTTCTGTGGGATCAAACCAGATCGGCTATCTTCACATACCAGTGAGCCTTGGGCACCCAAGACCCTTTTGCTGGTTCACCGGTTGTCCTTTCTTATTATCACTTTTGGTAAATACTATCCACTGCCTAACACAGACACCCCACCCCACAAGGCCTGCGTCTTTGGGAGAGCTTGGACCCAGTTATCTAGCCATCACAATTTGGCCCTTGTCAAAGTCGCTCAAATCCTTACACTTGCCCATTTTTCCTGCTTCCAACACATCAATTTCAAGAACTGGATGCTCATTTGCTGGCAAATATATCCTACCCAACAACAAATATCGTTGTCACCTGTCAGTGGTTTCGAACAGCTGATCTGTGTATCTTTAATAGTCTCATCCTGTTTATTATTTTAATAATAAACAACTGAGAAAATTCCTCAGACCAAGCCTGTGTAATAAATTGTACAAGTAAAACAAAAACGATTGCGATCTTTTCATATAATTGAAAACTCTAACAACAATGATAATTACACAGCAAACTATATACATACGGACTATGTTTCTTATTTGCAATGGACATGTCATACCCACAACAAACTGAGAGTGACAACAGAAAACTTTTTGTTAGTCTGAAAGCAGGTTTAGTCAGGAATGCTGCAATAATGCTTTGACACGGTACCCCCTCCCCTGTTTTCCAAAATCATAAGCACCACCACAAACACTGTTTAGAATTTCTGACCCACGGAGAATAGATTGCAATGGAAATATTTTTGCTAAAAAAAATGTCAGCTTTGCACAGATTAATAAAAGCGAACAAGAATTAATCACACAGATTAATAAAATGAAGATGAAAATACCAGCTACAATTCTGATGAAAACATCACAGTAAATATCCAACAGTTAACGTGGTCTGTTACACAGGTCATTGTATTAATTCCTCAGAGGGACGAGAACATCCATACTCCTGACATGAAGGAGAAAAAGGGTTTATTTGAGAAAAATCCCTGGGCGCAGTTTGTTATTGTAAAATATTACATTTTCATTCATTCTGAGATGAATGAAACAACAGCACACCTTTACTGTGAAACCTATTACAGGATTTATGCAATAGACTGCTACACATAAATTTTGTTGCAAAGAGAAGTTCCCCTCTTCCCAGGCAGACATTTTACTCTACAATTTCCTGTAGTAACGCAAAAATGGCCACCAGCACGGCTCAGTGGCAGAGGAACTGTTTCACTGAGCCAGTCCTGCTCCAGTGCTGTAGCACAACATTTTTTATCTTTTGTGTGCTCTGTCTTTACATTGCCACACACAGCAGGAACGTCTTTTCAGTTTTTAGTTTATATCCTCGTTTATCCTATATAACATATCCTTTAATGAACAAATAATGTTCACAGAGTCCCCTAAAATGTCCTCTCTGTACTGGCCATATGAGCATTCTTAATCAAAATCTAACCATGATGGCTATATGGTCCAAACAGCCCCCTTATTTTTGGTACGTTAACCTAGTTGGGTTGAAAGTTTGCAAAATACAAAGATGTATGCTATAAATTCAATTATGAAAGGAATCTGATTCCAACTCTTATTCCAATTCGTATTCCAATTCCTTTCATAACATAAAGCATGTTGCATAACAGAAAATAATTGAAACAATGTAAAAACAATATAAACTGCATTCAATGTCAGTTACAATTATGTAAGATAATCTTTATTACAGCACAAATAGAGATGTCTAATACTGTAAAGACAAGACTGGAGAAGAATGAAGCATTCCTTAAAATCAATCCTGTTATTGTAGAGTGCAGTTTCTGATGCTTGTAAACAGTTTTATTATTCTATCCAATTCACATCAACACCTATTTTTTTCTGATAGAACTAATAGATTTTAAGATGCAATAAAGGGTCCCACTCTATGATTATTTCTAGTCACCTAGAATGTTATCCAGGGTTTTTAGAGGACCACACAACAGCACAGAAGCACTGAAAGAATTGAATAGCTAGAAAACGATTAGCTATAAACAGTAACCCCAAGATTATTATTAAGATTAGATTCAGTAAGCCTACATTTGTGAAGCAAGTGTTACATAGGAATAACACTGTCAAAGTTTGCTTTGATTATTTACTACTGATCGATCTTAATATTAAATAACGTACAGCTTTCATAGCAACATAGACCAGAAGGACTAACCTCTGATCATAAAAATGGGTCTTGCTCTAATGTAATCCTAGCTATAGTTGGATTGAAAGGGCATGAGTATGATTAAGTGTTGTAATCCTTAGCCAGCCGGCATGCTAGGCAGAAGTGAAAAATGTGTGGGTACTTAATTAGCATAGTCTTTACCTTATACTCAATAGTAGCTGTTTCAAAATCTCTGTCTCATCAACATTGGTTGTAAAGCTATGCGCATCTGTGACACGGCTGGAGCAAGCCTATAAGGTTAATTCACCATCAACAAGACAAACAAAGCCACAGACTTACATAGAGATCAAAGGATGCACAGGAAAATGCAGCACAGTCAACCTGTGTACCAAGGCCATGCACAGTTATGCCCCTCCCCTTAGTGAACACAGTGAATACAGATGAGTGAGTGGAAAATTACCGGAGGACTGTACCATTATATATAAACTAGGGGTGCTTTTTTAATAAGATTAACAACAACATAAAAATCTCTGATAAATGATAAACACTACACAGCAAACATAACTGCATATTATAAAGAATTAATTGGCTTACAAAATGTAGCAAAAAGTACATTTCAAAAAATGACCGAAAACTGACCAAGGCAAACAATGAAATCTGAGCTCTGGTATGTAACTTTGAGAGAAAAAACAATGAGAGAACAAGGCGTAGTGCCCAGTCCATGTGCTACTGGAATACACAAGCAGAAAACTTAAAAGAAGGCAGGGTAAGAAGATTGAAGGACTGAGAGCACTGTGAGGTTGTGGGGCATTGTGACATGCAAGGCACAAACACTACTTGATACACTGTACAATTCACACAAGAGTTTATTTAATTAACTGGTACTGTGTGAAATATTTTTAATAAAGAGTAGCATAATCAAGCAAATCTTAAATGGCTCAGTCATACAGAACCATGAGAATGGATACTCATGCACTCAGTATTTTAGCAAAAAAAAAAATCAGGATTTAAATTTATTTTATTACCCATGTTATTTCCATGTATTGTTTTCCATCAAAGTATCAAGTGATCACTCTGTAACCATCCACCCACGTGAGAAGCATACAAAACTCTTTATTGGTTTAGCCAAGCTAATTATACAAACCTCATTTAAGGGCAGGATGCCATGCCCAGTGGACTTGGAGGATGTACACAACTGCCATCAATTTTGGAAACAGCTTGATAAGCACCTTCACTGTCTTGACCTAACTGCACCATAATGCTGATGACACCATATGAGGAACACCTCTATATGGAACCACAATACAGTTTCCATATGGAAATACTGCTGATTTCCCATTGCCTTCCTTTGATGCTGCATTTTGCAACAGGGAGTGGCAAATTGGGAGTGGCAACAGGGAGTGGCCTATTTTCTGCAACAAGTGAGTAGCAGAAAATAAGCTCCTTTCCTGTGCTACTGCAACAAAAATGGGCAAAAGGCTTAGTTTTCGGCCCTAATAGAAATGTAAAAGTTAAACGCAATGCTGCTGCCAAAAGACAGTGGCCCAATGCAGAGCTGTTAGTGGTAATGAAGCAGCATAATGAAGAGTGGTCTTGGACAAACAGTATATCTGCCTCACCTACAGTGACGTAGTCTGATGCAATTCCGGTGGATCTGTTTGATTCTCTCAAAATTGCGGGCCACCTGGGCTGATGAACTGACAGCACACATTCTGGTAGTTGGTTGCAGCCCAGCAGCAATGAATGACAAGCAGGATTGGAATTAAGGCCTCCTCCTCACATCTGATCAGATCCTAATCCATTCTGCTCAAACAAGTGACTGGGGTATTTCATAATGGACCTGTTTCTTTAAAAAGCTCAGTGCATGTTTAAGAGCATACTGAAGGAGTGATCTAATAACAAGGCAGGCATACTGGGTGCAGTGGCAAATGCAGAAACCCTAGGGCTGAGCTCAATGTCCTACAGAGACCAGTGGCTTCACCACTGGTACAGGATGATGAACCTTTGCACAACCGTCAGGTGCTGTATAAAGCCCAAGTATAAAAGAACTGACACATTAGTTTGCAGATATCACAGTGGAACAGTGGTTTCTGATCTATAATGGATGTCTACAATGGGAAAGTGGGCATAGTAATCCTAGAGGAAGTGCTCCCAGATCTGAAAGATGATGCAGAGTAAATGGGTCTGTTAATGACAAGAAGGCTGACCAAAACATCTTGCAGTACATCCTGCAGGTACCTATGGAGATCTCTGGCACACCATGTTGGTGCTACTGCAACAAACCAGAACACAAATGTGAAATGAGTATTATGACCAAACTTCCATTGAAGACTCCAGATGACGTCTGGAAAATACATGGTTGTACTAGACTGGTTTTCCCACCTGCAGCTTGATAACATCAGATCAGTGTCTCCAGACCACACTGTCCATTGTCCAAAATCCATGTTTCCACATTCCAAATGCTGTGGTGTGTTATCACGTGAGTGGAGTGACATACCAGTTCAGTACTTTTCTTTGGGTTTGCTGTTGCATCCAAGGTGTTCACAAACGGTAGGAGAGTTGTCTCAATGCCCCTGCAATGCCATGGTCTATGTGTGATCTCTTCTCATATGTGACAAGACAAAGAGAGATCCTAATCTCACATGCAGACTTTATGGGACAATCACAAGTGGAGACTCTGCAGTGCCATGTGCCAGAGTTGCATGTCATCTGAACCATCTTGGAAGACAGACATGTCAGGATTATGGACACAGTTTCTACACTTGGCAAGGCTGTTGGAAGCAACAAACCAAGCATCATCAAGCCATTTCAGTGCTGGTTAAGTCTCCCTGCCATACCTCGAAAACATTATTTAGTAGTAATTTCAAAAGCCTGAAGTGTTGGGCAACCGCAAATGTTGAGGCACTCAAAAAATGGGAGGAATAACAACAACTGCCTCCCATCACGTGTTGCTGAGGTGGATGAACAAGCTCTCAAGGTGGTCAACGTCTGCACCGTTGAGCTTGCAGGAAGCATATACCTGGCATTAGGTGGTCCAGTAATATTAACTTGCTGCCATAAATCTTTTTATCTTCTCTATCAGATAAGTTGGCCCCCCATGGCAGCCAGGTATCCTGGGCCAGTTCTCAAGCAATACATGGTGATGCGAAGACAGTTAGCAGGCAGGTGTCTGCTCAGTGTTTGTGTGCTTTGGAGTGCACCATAAAGGTTGTCCATGGTCCAAATAATCATTGTGTATTCCTCATTTTTCACGCAAACCTGACTATAACGCAAGAGGGTCCTTCTTCCATTCAATAAGAGCCAGTTAATATTGTTACCTTTATCACTGCCTGCTGGGCACCACTCAAAGTGTGGCATGCAACGTGGAAACACGCAGATCATGTCTACCTTCACCACATTTTACAAATTTAATGTTGCTTCATCACACCCTATGTACCTTGAGGTGAACATGAGTGATTCTCCTCCTCAATAAAGTACAGTAACATAGCTGTTTCTGGGGGGGTCGTATCAGGATCTGGTAGGAACTTTTGGAATGGCTGATATATGGCTTCCAGTAATCCCACAGAAAACTGCCCTGGAAGTCTTGAAGTTGAGTAGAAAGGAAGATCACAAATATGACTGTGTTTTTTACTATGGTTTTACTACTAAGTTGAGGACTGCCAGGCCAACCATGGCCAAATGATGATTAAAAAACTTTCATTAGATACGACATGCGGTCATGGCCAACAGGCAACAAGCCTTCCAGGCACCCAGCTTGCTATAACATGCTTTACTTCTAAGTGACTGTTTTCCCATATGCTTGCCATTCCATCACAGTTCATTCCAAATCGCCAAAGCCATACACACAGATATAAGTATATGGTAGATCCCCTAAAAATTATTTATAGAACACAACATTATACCTTACGATGTTGCTATTAATACACACTGATGGACAGTGCCATTCAAAGAGGTGCAGTAGATACACCAAAGGAGAACATATTCCGGGTAATAGAAAATCTAAGGTTAATAACACTATTTATGTATGTTCTATTAATGACTATACCATTTGGTAACCACCAGGGTCATTGTGAAACACATAGGTACCACCTTGTGCATATGTTCCTACGTACTGAGATTTTCTCAAAAGGTCATACTGGCATGTCATGCAGATTTGCAACGGATACTACCTCATGCTTAAATTATTTCCTTTTCTTAACTGTGCACATGTTGGATGTGTGCATTTGAGAAACTTGAGGATCCTGAAAACATGGGAAATTATTTTTAATGCCCTTGAAAATACAGATATTAAAATGCTCAAAATTGTTCACATATATCATGGGATTTGTTTTACATATCTGAAACATCCTGTCATGTGTTCAGCACAGACCACACACTAAACAGGGTCCTATTATTGCTGCTGATTCACTGCAGGCTCTAAAGATTCTCGCCAATGTATTGTATGCATGCTGTTTATGGTCCACCCTTGAACTAGGTTCTTGTTGGGTTTTTGTCTGCATTAGTCAAAATGCAAATAACTTGTGTCAAGCACTGCATGCGCCAAATGGTGTGACAACTGTAAACTACATACAAATGTGGCTTGAACAATTCACATTTTAAAGTGTGTTTTTTTCTGTACAAACACTAGACGGTTTTTCATAGATTTTAAATAGTTCTGCATGAACTTGGCCTATATCTAAATACAGATTTTAAGTAGTTATTGATGAACTTGACCTGGCATTTACTAATTCTTTTGTTCTTCTCATTTACTTCCAGTGGGTCACTAGTAAAGAATTTACTTTTTACCAGGCAAATTTTATTCGTCATTAGCGTAACCAGTTTTAGCTGCTATAACTAGCTGCATGTCCAAAGGACTCAATAGGATGGCAACTTGTTGCAAGGGGCAACACTTCAACAGGAAGATTGAACATAAATTGATTCATGACTTCGTCACTTAATTAAGGCATATTAATGATATGCCATTGCACAAGCACAACCATGTTTAGTTTAATTCATTACATTTCAGTGTCGTAAATAATTGTGCTCTAACGTGATGACTTGTAATCACTAAAAAAATATTGGTTGGTTCCATTTAGCAGCTGATGGATATCTAACAAAAATATATATACACGGTGGTGTTACAATGCACGATATACTGTTGTCAAGTAATGTAATCTCAGATTCTCGGGACCTTCACCAGCAACAGGGTTTACAGTTGTAGTCAGAGGACATGTAAATGACTGAAACTCCAGTAAAACTAACACTGGGTACTGAAATTTGAGAAACAGCCAAAAATGCAGTATTGTTAAAAATGCAATTTAGAAAACGGCGAACGAAGTTGGTAAAGTGTAAAAACTCACCCACTGTTTTAGACCGGCGATGCGCTTGTACTTTCACCGGTACGTCCAGAAAGCATGAGCAAATAGCTAGTCTTTGCTTTGTTATTGTTTACATGTACTGATTCAGTTCCTGATTTGAGAGTACCGGGCTTACAGCGCGACTCGTCAACGCGTAAGGGTGACGGAATTGCATACAGTCACACAAACACACCAGTGGACTGACTGTAGACAGTTGGAGTGTGTGTGTGAGTGTGTATGTGTGACCGCGGTCTTGGTGAAACAGTGTATAGTCTCGAGCGCTCTTCCTCTCGCGCGCGCACGGAGTTACAAAAGCCGAAAGGAGGGGGGAAGGACTGTGCGAGAGAGGAAAGCAATTGAGAGAAAACGACTACCTCCTACCTGCTGTAGATGGGTTAGCAGAAGAAAAACTAATGACGCTATATGAGCTAAAATGAACCCAAAATATTATAAATTGTTGTGAATTTAACCGTAGATTTTACACACACAGTAACGCACGAGCCATTCAAGTGAATTGTGTAACAGCGTGCGCTAGTAACAATGAAATCTCACGTTTGCATATATAATTTTTGTACTATAATATCGTTGTAACCGCGATAACGAATAGTACTGTATTAGAATTCAGACACATTACCATGCAGTACTTTTTATATTTACTGGTATTACTAGTAATGGTCGATAACACAATATTTGTACGTATTTATATATTTAAAAATATATATATTTCATTTTCAAATTAGAGCTAACTGTTTATTCACAGATGTGTCATATTTCAACTAAACCCATGCAAGAACGACTTCATAGGGATCGTTTCACTCTGCCCGACCCTTCCCCCATTTCCACCCTCCTCTTCTCACACAATCCCCAAACGACCACATGCGCGTGGGGGGTAAGGGGGGTGTGCGTATTACGATACCGAATCCACGATAAATGATGTATATTTGATGAGCTGTTTTAACTCATATAAAAAGGATTTACATGTAAGAGCTAATGGGATAAAATGCACATACAAACAACAAAAATAATATAAAAGAATTATGATTTGTGGTGAGGAAAAGGGGGAAGGGAAACACGAGATGTGCGCGCGAGGGGGGAAGGGGGATGGGTGGAGCCTGCGCATGCACAATGTCAAAGCAATATGTTCAGCTCTGTGTCTAGCATGTCTGAAATATACAGCATAGTTATATATACATGCATCAATTATAATTTGTTGTTATTTGTGTCACCACTTGTATATCACCTAATTACAAAATGTACTATAATATTAATCTATTATTACTATTATTTTCCAGCAATGACTAATCTCCAAAGACCAGCTATTTTTTAAAATGACCTTTTTACCGCATCATTTAATGTCTCTGCTCATACTGTGCATGATTCATCAGTATTAATGACACATAGCAAAATATTTTTTTCACATAATCTTTAATTAAAAGGCCTCTAAACATTAACATAGAAACCTGCATTAGTTTTCGTTTCATATTGTCTTTAAAGCAACCTTACTATTTAGGAATAAGCGATATTGGTGGGCTAAACACCTTCCAGTGAAATAATGTGAAAAAAGTACAAATAAAATAAAGACATGGAAAAGCTCATGAGTGAAAATTTGATAAAATGCTCTTACTAAATAGTCAGCCATTTTGTTGCTATACCACTTTCTGTTTGAGACTTGATGTGTGTTCTGTCTGCCCAAAATGTCTGCTAGCCTATTTATATTGCAGTTCCACCAACGACCTCTAGGGAAAGATTCACATTTGGGAAAGATATATAAATATATATTTATCAAATCCTTATTAAGACCTAATCTGAATGGTGGCCCCAGCAATAAAAGAGATTCTTATTAAATTCCCTGCTTATTGTATTCAGATGAGGAAAGAAAGGGACACCCAGTATAGGCTATTTTTGGTTAAAATGAGAACAGCATGGACTTTTTTAGGTTTTTGTTTTCAGTTCATCTTAACATTACAGATTCTCAAAATAAAGACGGTGGCAGTATCTGATTAAAAAGAACAAAAGCACTAAAGTGTAAAAAAGTGCAGTTGAGTATGTGAAATAAAACGCATAAGAAAACAATAAAAGCGTCATAGACGATGGAACTTAAGAATATATAAAGTCAAAAGTTGAATAGGTCACTTAAAATTGTAAAATGGTAAGTACTCAGGACTCAGCAGTCTCCATTTTTTTCTTTTCTAGAATTTTCTAAAGCAGACTCTCCGACCACGCCCATTCCCCCCCCCCTTCTCTACGAAGAGGGAGGGGTTGAGGAGATAAGCGCGCGCGAAATACAGAACAGTCAGACTGAGGGCGGGAGGAGGGGCAAAAGAGCGCGAGAACAAACATGGCGGTAGTGTAGAGTGACAGCCAGGAACAAAAAGCCCAAACATTATTTTTGCATCTCATTCTATTATGCAGACAACATTTCATGCCAATTCCCACTATTATTATTATTAGATATATTGATGTAAGTCTGAGAGATAAGTTAAAAGATATGTTTTTGTACATGGCTGTCTTTTTGTACTATGTTCTGATACTATGTTAAATGAAGTTGTATAGGTATTTTAGTGTCAATTTATATTCGATATCTGCGATGTTTGTCGCACATATCGAAAACCCGCGCACTTCGAGTGTTGCGTTTCCCGCGTTGGGCTGTGTGCCATCCTGTGGACATGCTGAAAAGCTTTGATGTTGTGTTAATTGTCCTACGACGCCCCCTGATGGCGAGCTTGTACAAAACGTTACATTTACAATATTTGGCAGACGCCCTTATCTTGAGCGACGTACAAAATCGCTTTTAAGTCTCCGTCATTGAATACATTAACACTGGTTCCCTTATATATATTCATTAAGTATACAACTAAGCAATTCAGAGTTAAGGGCCTTGCTCAGGGGCCCATTTGAACTCACAACCTTCCAGTTGGTAGGCCAACACAATGTTCTGACAAATTAACCCTTTAGACACATGGTCAAATTAACCCGAGGAACCTAGTGGTTAACCATGTGTTTAAAGGGTTAATTTGTCAGAACTTGGGTTTTCTTCCATAACTTGCATGAAAATGACAAGGATTGTTCCATTCTATGCTCTTTGCAAATAAAATTAATTATTACTATTTTGTTGAATTAAATTTTATCTGTGCATCTGTGGTCTTCCCAGTTCAATTTGACCCGGCCACATTTAGTGGTGCATACACACACGGACACATAAAACAAACAAACAAACAAAAAAAAACACGCGCACTAAGTATTCTGCACAGGATGCGTACTATTCTCCAATCAAGTCAGTGTAAAAAAAAAAAAGCCTGAAAATAAGTCTTTGTTTGCACAGGTCTGTGTAATGGCGTAAGGGTGCAATATTTTAGTTAACAGTAAAAATTACAGATTTTACCTCTTCCCAGCAGAGGGAACCGTAAACAAGCAAGAATATGTTGTTTTTCATGTCATGGCCCTGCAACGAAAAATGGTTATAATGATGCCACGATATGAATGCATAAATGCATAAAAACCAATGTAGTTAGTAATCTTTGATTTATCCAAGTCTGTGATAAAAAGGTAAAAATAATTTTTAAAATGAAAAAAAAAATAATAATTTTATATTAACATTAGTCATTTTTGTGTATTTTTAATGTAAAATTATTTTTAAAAACATTTTAATAAAAAAATAAAAATAATAATTTGACATTAAAAATAGTCATTTTGTGTATTTTTTATGCAAATTAGTGACATCACTAAATTAATTAGTAATTAAAAAGTAAAAATTCTGGATTTTTTCACAGTTTTAGTAGTTTTGATCATCTGATATTTTTATACTCTTTTTTTTTTTTTTTTTTAGCATTTTGTTTGCCTTTTTTAACAAGGGTTAAATGTTTATATCCATGCTATTACTTAAGAAGCTTAATAAATGCCATTTGTTTAGAACCAGTGTGTATATTGTTTGTGACTTTAGATAACAGTGTCAGCATGTCAACTCAACAGCACAGGTTCTGAACCCTGTTCCTGGAGTATGATCTGTCTTCTGATGGGATCCTGGATATGCACAAGCTCTCACTGAAAGATATGACATGCAACTTGTACAACATCTTGAGAAGCTATATGGTGCAGCTATTAATATGGCAACTCATTACCCTTTTTTTTAAGCCCGAGTATAACTAGAAACATGCTTGTATTTAACAGTAATTGCATTTAACCAAAAAGCAGCAGGCTAAGAGCTTCATAGGTTATTCAATTAAACCAAATATCCCTGAATGCAAAATCCTCAATAAGCCAAGGTTTTCCAGCTGCAGTTTCATATCTACTCATAGGCCCACAATCTTTTTGCCTATTCTGGCTTTTGAAAATAGGGGCCTAGTGAGTTTCTGTCTGAACATTTTAAATAATTCTTTATATGCTAAAGAATGCTATTGTCATAGCTAGGAGTAACGAACTAGTAGTAACTACGAACCACAAAGCTTCTCACTCTAGATACTAGCTAACTAGTTACCAACTAACGTTTTTTTTCTTTACATAAACAAGCAAAAGCTGCTTTTTCTTTTTTTGTGTGTGTGTTTTCAACCCACAGAGAGACAAATGCTTCATGAAATGCACCACTTTGTGTTTTAAAATCAGTAGTTGCTCCTGTTCATGTGCAGGACATTGTAGATGATGATATACAGTTATAGAAAAGTCAAAGGGAATTGAAAAATGATGGAAAAAAACATGTTTATTAAATTATGTAATAAATAACACTTGAAAACACTCAGCAACAATACCATCCATGAAAAGTAATATTTCACAAAAAGCATTAATGAGAAAAAAAATTAAGAAGAAGATTGCCAAAGATTGGCAGAATGTTTAAGATAATCGGAGTGATACAATTCAGTTTCTCTTGCCTAAATGGATCATGAATTGGCCTGTGCTTTGACTAAAATATCAAGTGGTTAACACCAAAGTGAACATTTAGACATTAAGCAATACCATTGTTCCAACGATATACATGCACACAGATACAAACAATAGCACAGATCAAAAAACAAAAAACAAACAAAAAATAAACCAACTAAAGTAGAATATAATGTATTTGAGTTGTTTGAACACTGGAAAGATGGACCAAAAGATATAAAGGCACATTCTCTCTATCTCACACGCACACACACACACACACTCACGCACACGCAGTCTAGAAACAAGTTTACAAATTGTATGGTGGTAAACATTTAAAACCATTGGGTTGAGAGGAAGCAGTACTGGGTGTGCTTGTCTGGAGAAGGAGAAAGTCCTGAATTGGTCCAAAAGGATCACTGGTAATCAGAGTAAAACATGCAGCCAGTGGTAAATGCTGCAGTGAAGTTAGGACCAGTTAAATTCGAGTACACTGATGTGTGCATCAATATATCACCATCAAGGCTGGTAAAAACAGTTCCTGATTTGTTTTGGCAGGTTGTCTACCTAAAGGCTATTAGAGAAAGTGATCACACAAAGGAGACTTCACAAAAAGATCTCTAAAACTCCT
>JAOTRN010000027.1:8311172-8325904 GCA_028566695.1 Bagroides melapterus | reverse complement strand
TTCGACTGATGGGAAAACAATACAAGAAACTGAATGTAAATGATCTTACAATCTCCAAAAATATCTGCAAAAACAAAAAAATGAAAAGAATAATCCCAAAACTCGCATCTAGAGAGAAGCATACGTGAAAAACTTCTAATTTCTCTGTACGTATGATAAATGTATTGCATTTCTTTCTTGTTCTATAAATTTTGTGTAAATAATACGTAATAATACGCTGAGACATGTTCATAAGTGATAACAGGAACTTATTTCTGTGACATTCCACAACATTTAAATGAACTATAAATGAAAAGTAAATTGGGTCATTGTATAATATCTAATAATCCCAACTGTTGGCAAACATTTGTGGTATAAAGGGAATACAGTAATACCTCGAACATTTGCGAGGTTAGGTTCCAGATCCTCAGGAGGAATCACGAATGATTGGTACGAGTCACTAAAAATGGTTATTTCTAGAGTTTAACCCCCTAACTATGACCCAAATAATGCTCCCAAAGCACTTTAATTTAATTTAAAGTTTAGCTTAATACATTACCCTTAAAAAAATAAATAAATAGTTGACGTAAAAATAGAGTGCAGTATCAACTAATGGCTAGTTGCCATACTAGCACATTTATAGTATGCTAGTACATTTATGGTATACTAATGTTACCCCTACAGTATACTAATTCATCGGCTGCTGTTTTCTTTTCACTCTCAGCGAGATAAAACCAAGTAACGAATTGGACTGTAAACTTAATGACTAACGTTTCTTTGTCATTGTCAGGAAGGTAAACTTGCTAAACTTCATGTCATAGAAGTCATATAATAATGTAACCATTAGGTGTTCCAAAGGAAATAAACTTTGCAAATCTCATCAGTACAGTACTTTACATAAAAGGAACGTTTCCATAGGAAAGCGAAAGGAATTTCTTAACTGATTTCTTGTGTGCCTTTTACTGTAAAACACTTCAGTATGTGCTGTTGATGTTGTTGATGTTATTTTCTGATAAAGCAATGTCCGGCAATGTGTAAGACCTTAGACAACCAAGTCAGCACTGGGCCGAGTCCTACTAACCCTGTATCTTGAATGACAAAATGAGTTTACACACCTTCTACAATTCCCCAGGCAGTCTTCCGACCCAGAACCCGTTTGCAGTTAACTTGGTACTCTTTGTCACTTCCTACTACTGCAAAAGGCATGGCCTCCTGTACACACACGCACACACAGATTTAATGAGGCATTCTATCTTAACATTCAAATTCATTTATGAGGGAAGACAGATGAGCCACAGGCCGAAAGCATTATAGAAGTGGATCACCAGAGGACAAAAAATAGGGCAGGAATAATGGAAATAAGTCACATCACTAGGCAACATGAGGAAATAATGTTACAGCTGTGTTTTCTGATCATAAAGAGTAGTTTCAATCAATTTGCACTATACCCTGATCTTATCGTTATCAGACTTGTCCTCCTGGTCTTCATCAAACTCCTTTTGTGGATAAAATTCGATTCCACATACTTCCAGCTCCTTCCTCACCTGGACAAGGGAAGAGAATTTAAAATATATTATTTATCACATCAGTCATCCACCAATCCACCAACTGACCCACATACAAATCTACCCATCCATCCATCCATCCATCCATCAACCTGCCACCCATCTATTCATTCATCCTCCTATTTCTCATCCATCCACCTATTCGTCCACATTTTAAAGTTTCTCCCATCAATCCATCCATCCATCTGTCCATCCATCCATTCATCAATCAATCCATCTACCTACACTATATGACCAAAAGTATGTGGACTGACCATCACATCTATATGGTCTTACTGAAGATCTCAATTCAAATTGCTGGGTATTCATATAGGATACTGGTTCACCGTTAATTCTATAACTTGCTCCACTTGCTTTTCATTGGATTTTGGAAGATGACATTGAACGATTGTGCCTCCAACTTTGGTAGGTGTGATGGTCAGGCCACATACTTTTGGTCATATAGTGTAGGTAGATGGATTGATTGATGAATGGATGGATGGACAGATGGATGGATGGATTGATGGGAGAAACTTTAAAATGTGGACCACATGGTCCTTATTTTGTTAATTCGTTGCCCCTTCATTTGTTTTTCACCCAACCATCCTACTATTGATTATCCCCCCACCCAATCGTCCACATATACATCCATCTAATGATCACTCTATCCATCCACCAATCAACCTACCACTAACTTTCTAAAGATCCTTCCATCAAACCATCCATTAATTAAATTTTCACTCAACCATTATACTACTGATTATCCATCCACCCATTCTTTCACAAATCCATCCATCTAATAATCACTCCATCCGTTCCTCCATCCATCCATCCATTTATGCGCTCTTTCTCACCCTCTGCTTGAACTCTGTTTTTTCCTCAGGAGTAAGAGTATCTGCTTTGGCAATGACAGGAATGATGTTTACAGTTCGACTTAAATGCTTCATGAACTCAATGTCCAGCTGCCTCAGTCTGACACAAAGAGGAAGAGAGAGAGAGAGATAGTAAGGCAGAAGGTCAGAGAGAGTAACTATAGAACAGCAGAGAGAAGGGGGTTGGGGCAGTTAATAGATTGAAGGCAGAGATCGCTGCGGCAACGACGTAAATTTGCCTGACTTGATTAGCTTGTGCAACCATTCAGACATGTCATATTAACTGTCTGTTCCAAACAGGCTGCCTTAAATTAAGCTCTTCTTTGCAGTGACCAGTGGGTACATCACTTATTATTAATGGTACCGTCTTCCATGGGGACTCAAATCTTAACTCTTTATCCAATTCATGTTCACAATGTTGAATTTTTTACGCAGAAATTTAATTATTCTATGCATTTAGACAATTTTCTTCAGTTAGTTGAAACCAACTATTGTTAGCTTTGAATAAATAAGATCATTTTGTGCTGAATTAAAGGATGTGTTATATTCATGCTCACGAGTGTCCAGTTGGAGATATGAAGTACAAGCAGCAGTGCACTCGGGTGTCTGGAATCCGTTTTTTACGGGCAATGTTAACTTCTTCCTTTAAAAACTTCTCATACTGCTCGTTGATATATTTCGATATTGGCTCCCAGCTGTAACCACAAGAAATGAGCTTTAGATAACTGAATAGAGTGTGATACAAAGAGAGATGAACAACATTTACAAAAAAAATGTAAAGAAATTCTCCTCACTCACCAGTTTTCGTTGTTGATCTGGTCCCCAAATCCAGGAGTATCAATCACTGTCAGTTTCATCTTCACACCACCTTCTTCTATCACTACAGTATAAAATAATGATGACCAATAACTCAGTAACAAAACCAAAATGAACTGAAATATACATTTTTTAAAACCTACTTTTTGTCAGTTGATTATCAGCAATATGCTGACATCAGCAATATATGTTCAAAACTGACCAAAATATATCCTCTTGTCACAAATGTTCAACCTTTAGAACCTTTAGAACATGCTTAAAATGTCCAAGATATTTTTGGACAAATGCAAAGCAGCGGCAACGTCGGCACAAAAAGCTTTTCATGAAGTACAGTACCAACCCCCTAGACATACAGCTGACAATACAAAAATCTTTCTAAATTATAAAAGGGGGATTTTTCTACATGGAAAGAACCCAACAGTGGTATACTATATCTGTCTGCACGTTCAACATGCTTGAAACATTAAGCCTACACAGCAGTGTGTCTCGACTGATTCGGGGTCTGGGCCGAATGCCATACCCTACAGTTTTCCAGCTGTGCACAAACGCTGGCACCCAAAGGACATTTAGTATCAGGCCTGTGGTATTGCCTGGGGCAGAGGACACACCAGGCTGACTGTGACTCTGTCAACGTCCTTAAAACAAAGAGTCCTTGTTTCCATGATGAAAGTTCAAGACAAAGAGAACATTAGGAACTTATCTCATATAGTGCAGTAATGTGAAAAGGGGTTTTATTTTAGATAATACTTATTGAGTTGGGTTTGATTTTTGTTTTGTTTTGTTTTTCCTTGCTTAATAAATCAAAGAAATTTCAGCCAGGAACACTAATGTGACAGTGCATAGAGGGATAGTAGGTCTATTTAACATAATTAATCAGCAGCATAGGGCCCAGGATAGAGGCCTGAGGCACACCACAAATGATGGCTGCCAAGGAAGAAGAGAAATAACCAATCCAACAAAAAAGGCTCTGCCTTTGAGGTAAGAGGCAAAACACTTTCATGGATGCAAATTTCACAATTAAAATGAGGCAAAAGGCTAATATCAGAAGCTGTGCTGTGCTCAAATAAAATAAAAATGGCATTCTTTCCACAATCACTGGATACTTAGAAGGGAGGAAGGAAGAATGTGTTCTGTGGTGTGCTCTAAAGGCTGAGTTTTATTTTGTTGTTGTTGTTTTAGAAATGAGGAAAGCTAAGAAATAACACCGATATAAAGCTAAGATATAAAGCTAAGATATAACACCGTTTCCAAATTGGCTTGAAAATAAGAATTGATGCATCTAGACTCACACGTTTACAACAAAATTTAATTCAACCACCAGCTCTGTTAGATCTTACCGTGTGACACAGATTTAATTTCCACAGTCTTGGGGATCTTTTCATCACGACTCCAGCCAGAGCTCCGCCTGCTCACCTGAGACTTAAATAAAGTATTCACCATGGTGGATTTCCCTAAGCCACTTTGACCTATGGGATAAAAAAAATAGAAAAAAAAACATTAGAATGTTGGAACAGTGCAGATGAGACTATATTCAAACACTTTACAGATATTTATCCTGTGAAGTTTACAGGTGAAAAGATTTCAGAGATCTTCAGAGATGAACTTTTGTTAACTTTTCACTAACCTACAACCATGATGTTGAAATCAAAGCCGGTCTTCATGGTCTTCTTCCTCATCTGTTCAATAATGGTGTCTATCCCAACATATCCCAGCAATGTTGAGCCTCCTCCTGACCCCTGGCCTCCAGTCCCTGACCCCTGGAGGGGTGCAGGGGGGTTGCAAGTGGGCAGTACCACATGAGATGGCTTGGCAGGGACGGCAGGTTTGGGTTTCACTTCCGGGGGCACAATTTCTGACATGTCTTTAACAAGAGCAAGGAAAATAAGACAAACATCAGGAATTCAAACAAAAATATCTAACAAACATCAAGCCTAGTGATTTCCAGTTCTTTTGTTGTAAGTTTTCTTGTTGTTACAGATGTTTTAACTAAGCTATTGAATGCCTAACACAGGTACATCCTGGGTTATAATAAAGGTCAAGACCTTCAGTAGTGCATTCAGTTTTCTGCCATGAATACATAGATTTTGTGACATCTGTTCTTTAGCAGTTGTCTCTATCTGGGTTATAGCACAAGAGAGTGTTACATGGCACCACATGAAAAAATACACAGTAGGAAGTAACAAAATTTCCTGATACAATAAATAAATAAATCTGCAACAGGTTGGACTGATAATATAAATATAATTTAAAAAAAAAATCTGATTTAGGGTTTCCTTCTTTTTTCTTTTTTGGACATTCAGCTCTACATGCTTCTAGGTAACATGCTTGACTGCAAAGGAAAGCAATAAGATGCAGAAACGCCTTAATAACCACAACATTCAATCAAACATAATCCCAGAAAAGATCTGCATGTGTTTTGTCTTTTAGCTTGTTTCAGCTTAATATCAAATTAACAACCTAACTGTTAGTGATCTTCTTATAAGTAAAAACGTAGTGCACTACAGTTTCTTAAAATACTTCCTAAAATCATATTACAATCTTTATAGCCTTAGAAATGGGAAATATATCTCTCAGCTGTAACTCTGAATTCAAGGAATTAACACAAAAAACATCTGGACATCTTTTAATATTGATGTATTCCATTATAATATAGGTCAAGTAGTATTGGAAGAGAAACATCTCTCTTGAACACAGATATTTGTTTTTATACACCTAAATCCTGAAAGAACAAGTCATTTAGCAGGCAGTACAAGAATCTGACATTATTTAATCCTTTAACAAGGGTTCTTAAATCTTATAAAGTCACATACGGTATAAATAGGATTAATCTCAGTCCAGTGCATCCCTGTGGAGTCATGTCCTATATTCACGCTGCCAAAATTAGCAGAAAATAAAAATGGCCACAAAACCCACACTCCATTTTCCCACACAACATGAACCTCGAACAGGTTTGATTGGTAAGACAACTAACCCTGAAATATTGAGCATATTACACTGATCATATATGAAGATGTAAGCATCCCTAAACCTCGTGACAGTAGATGGACCTCCATTGTGTTCATCCACTTCTTCATTGAGTCTAACATTTCCGTTACCGCACCTTAACGGTTTTTTTTTAGTAACGCAGACTCACCAGTTCGGATTCTCCGGAGCTTCTTGAAAAAAAAAATGCAAACACTATACGGTGTTTAGACTATGTCCTGGAGCTGCTTAAAGAGCGATGTTTGAAAAACCTCGCGTGATTCATTAACCCGTCCTTCTTTCCCTCCGTCGCTCTCTGTCCGCCGTTACTCCCTCCCTACTCCGTCCTTTCCCGTTGCTAAGGAGACGAGCGAGAATGATGCAGCGCGCATGCGCAGAGCACTATTTGGGCTATTAGAGACCATTTAAATTAATAAGTGTGTCGTATGTAGTATTTATTATGCATATACGTATTATACAGTTTTTACACTTTAAACTAAAGACCCAAAGACGATAGACTTGTGATCTGAGAGCAATGTTGTTAAATGCAGTAAATTATTTTTTAAGTAATAACATTTTGTTTAATACCTCTCCATATTTATTTGTCATTCTTTATGCAGGTTTAGGAGTTCAGAAATATTCTTAAACGTGTATTAAAAAAGTGTGGTGATCTGCCAGGACACATGCCAATACTGGCACAGCTCTCTTATAAGCCTAGACTGATAAAAACAACTCAATAACAGTGAGAAAACACCCATTAGCACTCAGAATATTCCAGCTACTCACATTTTACAGCATTGTCCGATGTTGCACTCTCATGTGCATCCTGTTGCCATCTCTTTAGCTCATATTTACTTGATCGCATGGCAAATGTAGTACAGACATGTTTGTATATGCTGCGGCAATGAGAGGCAAACTCTTGCTATATACCCTGCCTTATCTTCTTATGAGGAAACATGCATGTGTGCAGCCTGATAAGACAGTGTGTCTCTCTTTTTTAAAGCCATAATGTTGTTTATCATAGAGTTGGTGTGCATTATATAGCAATCAGGATTTAAAATTAAGTTTGTAACCCACCACCTGATGTTGCTAGTTGTTTTAGTTGCCGGTGTTATTAAAGTTATCATTAAAATATAGAATGTATACTGTATAGTAAGTGTCTAGTACGTGAACAGGGCTACCAAATGACTATTTTGCCCAATTTCAAATGTTGAACAATTTACAGACCAATCTTGTAGTTAGAACTGATATAGGATACTAACTAATGCATCTACTCCTCATGTTCAGAAGCAGGAGAGAGTTATGGGTTAGGGTTAGAGTTAGCAATAAAAGATGAAGATATATTTGCATACAGGTAGTGGGTACAAGTAGGTGCATAATTTTATGCACCTAAAGCTGTATTTACCAATTTCCAAATGTTTTAATATAAATTTAGATTAAATATCATTTTAACTTTTGAGTCTTACAATTTGGCTTGTACTCACGAGTAAATGTATCTATACCAGGAAGTGGGATTATCTCTTGCTCACTTTTCCTTGCCTCAGAAACAGATGGCTTCCTCAGTAGGGAATCATCCTGCTGATGTAACTTAGCAGAATTCATTTGTTCAACTCTCAGATTGTATTCTTCTGTTAATGGCTGTTCACATGCTTTGTCAGCTTCAGATTGGAGCATCCATTCAGCCATGGAAAGTTCTGGATTGGCTCTATGTGTTTGCTGGTTGGGATGACTGTGCAGGTCTTGTGGGGAGGTGGTCTGAATCACTGCATCATCCCGTGTGTCCCTGGATGTGTGTGTGCTAGTAGATTGTGTGCTGGAAGATTTACCACATTTTATCTGTACCTCTAAATGCTTTTGTTTTGTCCGTTGTGTGGCTTCTTCTAGAGAGCTTGTTCGACTTGAGTTAGATTTGGAGGAATCTGAATCTGAACCATGGTGGTTCTTTTGTGATGGCTTGAAAATGTCTTTTTTCTGAGACCATCTTCTCCCTGCTTCAGACGAGTCTTTCTTTCGTGCCTGAGTAGATATCAGACATGTGGACTTTCTGTCAGAAAAACTACCTGCTCCTTTGATCACACGTCTGCAAGTTCTGCTCTTCAAAGGAAAGTGGTCACTCTGGTTAAGTTGTTTGGGTGTGTAAATATAATTTGATGTGGTTGTTTCTGATTCAGGTCTACGGATTCTGGGCAAATGACTGGATTCAGCAGATGATCCGTGACTCTTCAAAGGGAATCGGAAGCAGTCCGTCTGCTTGGTTTGACTAAGTGTGCTAATACATTTGTCTGTTTCTGAAGCTGTGAATTGAGGCTTGCTGTGATGAGTAGACTTATGGTTTTCAGTATTACTGGTATTTAATTCAAGCAAAGAAGAACTGCTGTTCTCATCAACATCTCCAGGTCCTTCACATTTTATTTTCTGTGAAACCCCAGTGATTTGGCATGAGGTTTGAGTCTCTAGATCACAATTTAAAGCTCTGGAAGAGGATGAGGAAACTACATTGTTTGATTGTATTGGAGAGACCAAGAATTCGTGGTCTTTAGGAAGCTCAGAGGATGGTTTGAGTTGACTGCCAGGGCTTGAACTGCTCTGAGGACTGTTGATAAGTCCTGATGTTTGATTAGCTGCTTCGGATTTTACCATTTGTTGCTTAGATTGAGACATTTCTGCACAACACACATCTTTATCATTCTGCATTTTTAACAAAGCTTGATTTAACTTTGAATTTGCCCTGTCAAATAAAAGTCTTGATCCAGTTTTCACAGTCTTCACTGTTTTGTTTAAGCCTAGGCGAGCTTGAATTAAGACAGGGTCCTGTGTTAAATGTCTTCTTTTGTAGAGTGCAAGACTCTGTGGACCTCTTCCGATGTGTTTCAAGTTTTGGCGACTTATAATTTCCTTCTTAGTCATGATATCTATGATGGATTTGTTTTCTGAAGCCACATCTTTATGAAGCATGCCTTGGTACTGATACCTCTGTATCTGTTCCTGTCTTTGCTTTTGCTGAATTCTTGTTTTTGAGATGGGGATTGTTTTAGCCCTTCTCTCACTGGATGACATTATTGTCAATTCAGACTGACCATTGTCTGACTGGACAGCGGTTTGGATTGTAGGTTGATTGCTTGAAAGAGATTCCAGTTTATCAGTAACAGATGCTGGTTTGCTGTGAAGAAAAACAACAAGATTGCACAACATTTATTTGAAACAGTTCTTGAAACTGGAGTGACCACTTTAAGGAAAACAGGCATTATATCCTAAGGTAAGTACCTGGTGCATGGAAAAGTGTGGGATGAAGGATCCAAAGGGCTGCCATTGTCACTGAATGAGGAGATGTGGATAGGCCTTTTCAGAATGACAGGGGAAGACAGTGGTATGGGACATGGAGAGAGTCTAGTAGGGCTATGAGAAGCAAGCACTTGGGTACATGGAGAAAGTCTTGTAGGGGATGAATGGAGAGGCTGTGAGCAAGGGGAAAGCCATATTGCAGGGGAGGAAGAGGACAGAGGAAGAGGTGATGGACAAGGGGATGTACAGATAGAGGAGGAAGATGATGAAACAGTTTGGGGAGATGGAGAAAGCCTTGAAGGTGAAGATGAATTGGTGAGTACTAGACTCGGAGAGAGCCGAGCAGGAGAGCTGGATGAGGGAGAAGAAGAAAGATTTTGAGGGGTTGGAGAGAGACGAGTAGGCGATGTGGAGGAAGGACGCTGTGGACAAGGTGAAAGTCTTGTACCAGAGTGAGAGGAGACATACAGGGGACTTTGAAAGGAGGTAGGGAATAATGACGATTCACTGTGGTCTAGCTTGCTTCGGTTCATATTGTAGTAGTGGGATTTAGTTAAACATTTAAAGCACAATCAAAGTGATTGCAAGAGTTATTGAGTATTTGTAGTCAGTAAAAATGACAGAAAGCAAAAGTAAAAATAAAGTCAGTGAAAGAGTGTTACAAAATAATGTCATTAAATATTTGAGATTATATTACATTATCTACACAAGTAGCATCTTCAATCAAATGTTAAAAAGTTCATGCACAAAGGTTAAGAACCAGATATTTTCAAATGCGAAGAAGTTTATATCATAAATACGTCAAAAGAAAAAGAGAAGAACTAAAACCAACCTGTTAGTCTGCATCTCTCTGCTGACTGGGAGAGACAGATTGAGAAAATGAGAGAAAAACAGAGCAACAGAAAGTGGTGGGTACCAGAATCACATTCTCACCATTCCTTTCATCTAAAGCCTCGCTGTCTCACTCACCCACTCCCATCACTCCATGCTTGATAAACGATGGAGGGTGTGTGAAACTCCCAAAGGACCATGAAAAAAGGACACAAGAAACTAAGTCTTGTTCAGAATTTTATACAAATTTTACGAATTAAAACTTTATGAAAGCTAAAACATGACCCATTTATTAATGTAGGTTATTTAGGATGACATTTAATGTGTAAAAAGGTAAATCTTTTGTTTTCTCAATGTTTTGTCACAACTTGTCACATAAAAGAACCGACTGTATTACTGAATGAGGTGAAAGAAAAACGTGTTGTATTCTGAATCACTATAACTCATTATACTGTACAGAACTCCAACTGAACCTAAAAATAAAGATCTTTGATCAAAGATATTGTATAGTATTTTCCCAGTACATGCAATGCTATGAATGAATGAATGAATGAATGAAGGACATCTGCTCTGGAAGTCAAATTATCAGGAATATAATTTCTAGACATTTTTACTAATTCCAAGCTTAAAATAGTCTTGTTCATTTGGCAGATCATTCCATTAATTAAGCATGTATTTCTGGAATTAAATACATTTATTTGTCAAAAGAATACAGAAATAAAAACACAGAATTCTAGTGTCAATGCATACATCTAGTCTCAACCAGAACTTTCTGGAAAGAATAGTACACCTCCTATATCTGGTTCTGTATCTTTTCATAAGGATCGGTTCTTTCAAAAAGAATATATTTATATGTATGTTTAGTAAATTTTACTTAAACACACTTCCTCATGTTTATTGAGGTTATTTATTAAACCACAACTGACATCATCTCACACGTGTTTAACATCTTTTAATATATTCTGTTACTTATTGTAAATGTCGGCACCTTTTTTTAATCTAAACGAACACAAACATGGTTCTAAAATTCTGTCTTGGAAGAAACAATGATCATTTGTCAGATTAGATTTAACCATTCATTTGAATGAAATTTTGAGTAATACGTTAGGTTGCACAAAAGACAACAAGAATTTGCAGATGGAATTAACAAAATTCCACAGTGGGATAAGGGAATAGAAATGAGATATAAAGTACATACAGTATGTGGGTAAAAAGACACCTTAAGATAGATGTATATTAAAATGATTTAAACAATTAATGTCAGATTCAAGCTAGCAGTACCTAATTCAATGGAAGATCTTTTATATGTATCTTCTACATGGTAAGGTGAAAGTAAGTTGCTTCATAATTACTTTTGGTACAATCATCTAAGGTAGATTTAGCCAATCCTGTCTCTTTAAATGTACTATATTCCACCTTACATGTGAAACATAGATACTACAAAGGCAAAATAGTGTGTTTCAGGGAACCAACCCAGTGATAAGGAAAACCCTTTTCTAAACCCTTGCCAAAAAAAACCCCCAACAATCAAACAAACAATCCATATATAAAGATTTCCATAATACACATTCATTGTGAAATTCTTCATCATAAACATTCCGAGGACTCTTATTGCAAAAGAACATCTGGGAATTTTGGTGGACTCGTCTTCTTAAGCGTCTACTGATCACTGATCTGAATCCAATCAATTCGAGTCCCTCCTTTACACATCTTGTCATATGAGCATGCTGCTGTCGTCATCTCGGTGGGTTTTTAGTGTGGGCACCAAAGGCTGGTGCTTGATGGACTTGTTACTCCATTTGTGAGCATCTTGAAGCCCGGGCTCCAAGAAGTACAGACATGCTCCGAACCCAGCCAGAACCAGCACAGAAACCAGCAGATAGACCGGGACGAACCAGTCCACAAACATCCTGTGGTGAATGTGATAGAGGGAAGTGGATTTTATTCACTGAGTATCACACACCGAACCCTATTCAATAGTCTTCTATTGTCATAAGACATGGTTCTGTAAAACACACTGCAGTTTTAACCATAAAATGTACAAAGTGAGTATATTGTGACTAGACTTTATACGGCAGCTATGCACACGAAGCATGCATGCGCTACTTCATACATGCTTGGCATCAGCACATACCTGGATTAATATGCTCTTGTATAGCTTCTGGTTGTGAGAATTCACACTAGTTGGAACGCTGAGAACACCTGGGCTGCAGAACGAGTATTAAAATCCGTGGAAGGCTGTGAAGGTGAATGGAAAGATACAGCGATTTGATGATGTACTTGAGGGTCTGCTTAACACACACACACTCTCTCTCTCTCTCTCTCAGTCCAAATCAGGGCTGTGCCATTCTCATTTCACATGGGGGGGGGGGTATGTTACTATAGTAACAGCTGTGGTAATGACGAGGAAAGGGTGGGTGACTGATAGAGTCTTATATAAGGGTTTTTTTTTTTTTGGTCTTTCTGACCCTCTTTCTCTCCCTCCTTCACTCTGTGCATCAGCTAAAACAGAATGTCATTATTACCGGTCATTATTCGCGAGTTATAATGTGTATAATAGTGCATGCTGGGTTTATAATTTTAAACTACCTCTCAAAATAGTCCCCTTTTTTCATGACCTCCAAGACTCCAGAATAAACTCGCTCACACACAACTAACGCTGCGTTAGTGTTAGTTTCTGGTGGCGGAATAACCTTCCCTTAGATCTGAGCAGCTGAGTCACTCACCTTCAAACGACGGCTGAAGACCTACCTCTTCATGAAATACTTGAACCAGCACTTTCTCCCCTGTTTGTTTTATGTGGTACATAAAAAAACATCTTTTAAACAGTGTTTTAGGCTCCTGGTATCTTAAGTCTGTAACCTAGTGAACAGGAGTTCATGTACTTAATGAGACTTAAAAGAGACTTAAAAGAACTTTTGTATGTCGCTCTAGATAAGGGCCTCTGCCAAATAATGTAAATCTAAATGTAAAAGACGATTGTAGAGACAATATAATTGAAACTGTTAATGGTTGTGTCATGTCAGGTTCAGTCAGGGGGCCTTTAGTCAAAAAAAATAGAACCAACACAAAAGACAATCATGTGATACAAAAGATATCAAACACTCCACGTTCCAAGGTGTCGGAGCTGAGACTAAAATTGTTTATGTAAAGCGATTTTAAACCAATTTCCCCACAAAAATTGGGGTTAATCGGTTTGCATACATGTATGCTTAATACAAAAAAAAAGACACAACTGATTTAAGTAGCAGCACAAAACATTATGGAGACATTTTCTAGCCTGAATATTATTTTTGCAAGAAAACAACAAAGGAACATTTTGTCAGTTTAGTGGTTTGGTGTTTTTTTTTTTTTTTTTTTTGCTGCACCAAACAATTTGATCGATGAATCAAAGCACGTTCTGTTGCTCTAACCATCTGTTCCTATGAACACAGGCTCCTCAGTATTACAGAAACTGTATTATAAACATCAGTGACTTCTCACATTTAATTAGTGAAAAAATGTCCGATGGGGACTAAAAGAGTAATTTATAGTCTAAACCAGGAGTTTGACAGCTTTTGTCTTAGTTAAGCAACAGTCCAGGTGATGCTATTAGGTTTAACAATGGGGCAGTAAAAAAAAAAATCTTTCACATCTCAAATTCATGCCATAGCTCTGAATTTATTTAAATGTCTGTTCCAGGCAGCAACAACTTTTCTGGTCAGCTGCTTCACAGCTTTACTCCATTTTTTAAACAGTCAGGCTGCTGTCTTTACAAACACTTCACCTGTGTGTTGATATAAAGAGCAGCTGATAGACATGTAAATTAAAACAGATACAGATTCAGCATGATGACTGACACACACACACACACACACACAAAGAGCAGGGGTTCTTTAATTTATTTATTTTCATGTATTTCACTCAGCTCATCATAAAGATGTCTGTGATGCTCCTGTCCCACAATCAGCAGGACCTTCAGTGGAATCTCCTTTTTCACTGTTAGACGTAACCAGGGTCACAAATACCAGAACTTACTAGTGAGTAGGATATGTGCAGAAGAGAAACATATTTCAGTTCAGTTTTCACAACTGAATTTTTTTAATTAAAGAAATATATTTAGTATAAAATAGTTTTTAAGAAAATTCAACATGTGAAGAATAATCCCAGGCTTCCACACATACTTGGAGAATTTCTCATCAGTAAAATGTCTCTGTGGACATCAGAGGCTATAAAAGGTGTGAAACAATAAATCGTATGGACCACCAACCTCCAACCAATCAGAACATGAGGTCTCTCTACCCACCTGTCACTTCTCTGGCCTAGTATGTGTGGGAGGAATAATGAGTTTTAAATATATAGCATTAGTTAAAATCAGATAAAAATGACTGAATATACAGTACTGTGCAAAAGTCTTAGGCACCATATTATCTGTAGTACAAATTTTGTTCTATAAGTTTATGATGTC
>JAOTRN010000027.1:8169755-8187002 GCA_028566695.1 Bagroides melapterus | reverse complement strand
TCTCTCTCTCTCTCTCTCTCTCTCTCTCTCTTGCTCTCTCTCTCCTCTATCTCTCTCTCTCTGTCTCTTGCTCTGTATCTTGCTCTCTTTCTCTGCTCCTGTCTGCACTTCTTTACTCCACCACTTCATTTTGAATCTCTCGCTCTCCCTCCCTCTTTCTCACTTTTTCTCACTCTCTCTCCTTCTTCAGCACTTTCCTCTATTTTATTCTTCTACTCCAGTGAACTCACCTTTACACCAATTTTCTTAAGTTCTTATTAAACTCGATCACCCTCACCACACACTGATCTACATCACTGACCTAATCTTACCATCCACACTTTCATTATGAATATCAGAATGATTAGAACAACGATTTCCACAATTTAGCATTAATTAAGATTTATTAATTTTAGCAGTGTTCGTGTCATCCATTACATTAGTTTAAAAAGTAATGCAAAAAGTTTTAAATGAATAAATTATTTTTATTAATCAGTGCAAAAATGCTAAAGCGGTCTATGTAAAGAAACAACATAATTTTCACTACAGCAGTTTTGTTGCAATGGGCCCTTTTTTTTCCTTAAAAAAATTACTTTGAATGTGAGACCAATAAGTAGTTTTAAAAGAGAAAACTGAAATATAAAAAAAAAACAACTTTGAGTTGTTAAAAGGAAAAAACATTCTCTGAGTGAAACAGAGGATTGAAGATTCAGCAGGATGTCTGGACAATACTATATGAATAATGATGTGCAAGAATTAAAGACAAGAAAAAAGAAAAGCAGCTCCAATACAAACAATTGACTCCTTTCATTTCCTCACACACACACACACACAATCCTGAAGCTCAGCTCAACTTCACTTCACACACTCTTCTCACTTCCTGTTCTTTTTCTGTGTATAAACTACACTGAGTAAGATCTTGTACTATCCTGAAATTTCAGCCAGACTGCTGGACATTCAGAAACATTTTCATATCAGTGTACAATCTAAAAAAATAGCTGAAGACTTTAGGTCCGGTTTCACGTTGACGCGTTTTGATATGTTAATGTTCCTGTATTAAGGCAAGACACTTCAGAGAAATAAAACAGTCATGTTTCACAGTGTTGTGCTAGACTGCATCTTTACAGGCCTTCTCTTAACCTGTAGAAATAAAATAAAGTTTTTGTCCACTTGATGAAATCTAAATCATGAACTTTATATATTTCTATTTCTATACATTTCATAATATTTATTGATGAAACAATGAAAATCTTTTTCTTAAGACCATGTTCACTGTAATAATAAATAAATATATTAGGTCACATTTTTCCTGTTATGCTTTTAAGTATGCAAATATATGCATGTTACATTCCATTCAGCCGTTTTACAAATTTGGACAATTTTCCAATATACAAAAATAAAAAATAAATTGTACGAATGTCAACAATCAACTGGCAAAAACTGACTGTGATATCTGTTGTATTAAAACTTTGACCATATTCACCTGTAGTGTCCTGCCTTATCTAACATTTATTAGTTACTGCCATAAAAAAGTCAAAGATTTCAACATAAATTCGTTTTAAATTCGTATATTCATTAATGTTTGTCGAATTAAGTAAACCCAAATTAGGACCATTTGAATTTTAGCACGTTCACGTTTATAAATACAAGTTAAAAAATTTCGTGTCATTTTTGCCACAAACAAAACGTTCATTATGTTGTTACTTATGTGGCTTATTGTTGATGATGATGATGCTGCTTCATCATTAAAGGTAAGTTTTAAATGTTAATGTAGTGTATGGCTTTAAAGAATGTGTTAGATCTTCAGTTTTAGTGAACCTTTTTCTTACCTAGTGCACTTTCTGTGTTAGATTAATACATTCCTGTCTGCTCCTCTTTACTCCACCACTTCATTCTGAATCAATCACTCTCTCTCTCTCTCTCTCTTCTGTAATGATGTAGTTACTTTAGCAGCACTCTGACTGTTTCTTGCCTCTGTGAGCTGTTACACACACACTCAAAAACACTCTCAAACCCACTCTCTCTCACACACACACACACACACACACACCTGTCTGGATGTTTCCAGTTCTCTGGCACGTTTAGTCACTATATACCAGGACAAACATCCTGGGATGATGTCACACAGTTTATTCTGGCCATTAATCCAAGTGTCTTAACTGGGGAAAAAATGATGGTAGAGCAGAGAGTTAGAGCCCTTTAACACTCAACTCTCATGATGCTCACTGCGATGGATCTTTTTTTTTTCTTTGCTTGTTTTTCCAACTCACACCCAGAGCAGCTCGAGCCACCGTTTTTTTTTTTTGCTCGGTGGTGGCTTCAGTGGTACCGCTTTATTATTGAGCAGTTATCTTTGGTTGTCCTTCTTCCTCCTTGGCTCCTCTCTCTCAGACAGATATGTGGAGGGACGTTGCTACTCTTCCATCCTTAGAAAAGGATTACAGGATGAAACGTCGCTTCAGATCAGCAGTCGGAAAGCTCAGAGCACGTGTTGGACTCGCTGGGGTTCTTTCTCCGCTGACGGACCGATCTCTCTTCATCCTACACACACACACACACACACACGTGCGACGTTCGTAAATAAATATGGATTAATAATAAAATATGTTTTGAATTTGTGGAGTACTCACAGACTGAAATATATCGTTTGCTCCCCATTCTCCAGGTGAGTGGTCTTCAGGGTCATCTGCTTCCTCCTCCTCTTCCTCACCTTCCTCTTCTCTCACCGTGTCCATCGCGTCTTCCTCATACTCTGTTAGTCCGTCTGACTCCTCCGCTACACACACACACACACACAAAACCATTCTCAATATTATCAGTAAGTATCAGTGCTCAACTGTTCTATGATGAGGAAACAGCACAGTACTAATGTTATAACCAAGTAAATCAGCTGAATTTACCATCAGCGCCCATGTAGCTCTGAACCGGCTCGATCCTGGACACAATCTCGGCCAGATCGGTGAAATCTGCACCGGGACATGTGCAGCTCTACAATACAACAACAAAAAAACATTAAATGAACCCGGACCCAGTCAGCGCTTTCCTGTGAGCAGCAGCTTGAAATGGTTCTGTGGCTTCACATGGCTCAGAGGAAGAACCTGTAAGTCTGCAAGTGTCAGGTGAAGGAACTGACAAATGACCGAATCACAGATGTGTGTCAGATGTTATCGATTTTATGGAGCTCTTGAGTAACTCACGTCGGTCTTCTTGCTGTCGGTGTAATCAGCCGAGCGGTGATCTTTCAGCATGTTCTCTATGATGTCACCACGTGCCCAGCCAGTAAACAACAGCTTCCCGTGTTGGTAGCCAATGTCCTGCGCATGAACAACACGTATAAGTGTATATTATTGCAAGAGTTATGTGAGTAACATTCTTCATGTAATATTCTCGTTGCTATGGATTCTGACACTGCACGTGCTACATGATTATCTGTAGTCATGGAAAAAAAGGAGGTTGCAGAGCTAAAAATAGAAAAGGATCCTCAATGAAAGTAAAGAATGACGCTTCTGACACCTAAACTATTTTGTCCTAGCTCAATGAATAGTCATTTGGGCTAAAGGGGAAAAAACTGTTTGTGAATTTGTAATAACCAAAATTTTGTGGACACCAAACCATCACATCCATAACAATGACTTTCCAGATTTGGTTCCACTTTGTGGGTTAGAATAATTTCCACTCTTCTGTGAAGTCTTTCCACTAGATGTTGGACCGTGGATGTGGGGATTTGTGTTCTTTCAGCTACAAGAGCATTAGCGAGATCACCTTAACACTATTGTGGGCTTCCAACTTTGTGGCAACATTTTTGGGAAGAACTGCATACTGTATGGAGCTGATGGTCAGGTGTCCACAAACTCTGGTAATACAGTGTACATGCATTATCGAGTGAAGCCAAATATAATTCAGTGTCTGAAAGAAACTCTCACGTAGATCTCATCGAATTTTCCGAAGTCCATGGTCTTGAAGCGGTCGATGGGCGGCCGGATGTATTCACAGTAGCCGCTCTTTTTCACCAGCTCCAGCTGCCGGACACATGACACGTACGCCAGTCGGGACTGGATCTCAGCCATGTCTGGTACCTAACACGAGAGACGATTACTGCTGTTAATCTCATTAAAACATCTCAAGAGTACAATGTAGGTTGAGTTTGGCCAAGGGATTAGAATTTATAAATCAGGTCTCTCTCTTAAAACATTACACCATCTGAAAGATTATTACATAATCTTTGAGCGGAGAACCTTCATCTCAGGATCAGGAACCAGTATAGCCAGGGTTTGCTCAGTAATTTCTCAGTTAGGATTAAACAAGAACATGGAGACCCTGAGACTTTCAGGTGTTCAAATCCTACCATCCTGTGATAATGATAGAATTACATAGCGTATCAAACTCTGAGCTAGTTGTGGTCTAATACATTTGTATTATTAAATTAATTTTGTATTCGTCCTTCTCACCTTAACTTTCTCTGCCCATGGGTTGATCCGCTTCCACAGCAGCCACCAGCCAGACAGACTGTCACCATAGTTACATAGGTCAGTCTCATCCTGGCTGCCTACATCAATAGCGATGACCGTTTTGGCTCCCATATTGCGAGCGATGTCCGCTGTGGGCCGTTACAATCGCACACATATCCAAGAAAACATCCAATGGCAGCAGGAGGAAGCAAACTTTTCTTTTATCAATTTGTGAAAGCGGTGCAGTTTTGACTTTCTTATTCAGACATGCAAATACCACCAGAAAGCTGCGCACACCACCATTGATACTTTTCATTACAACTCATGCCAATTTCCACACACACATATATATATATATATATATTAGACTGTGGTTAATGCAGCTTACTGATGTGTGTTTGGGCCTGAGAGACTATAGACTGGGACAGGACCATCAAGGACCAATTAAACGCTGAGTTAAACTGTGATCAGTTCTGAAAGGTTTATTACTGATATGTACAATAAAGAAGCAGAGGAACATTAATAAAGATTCATTAAGATAACAGACTGGCATCCTGCAATCAGATTCAAATCCAACCAGACTTCATCATACTGCGCTTGTCTTATAAGAACAGTGTTGCAATGGTAATGTCCAAACAAAGCTCAAGATATACTGAACTCGAAACTGAACTTAAATGCGGGTTCAAAGTCCTAATCTTCCCAGCCGATGAGTCTTTCATGCCCAGTATGAAATAAAAAATTGAACAGTGAAATGACAGACAACATGCAACCGTTTGGTTTTTTTTCTTCATTTGATATGTATCTACTACTTCTGTTTGGTGTAGGATACTAATACTAATAATATGTAATTAATTACAATAGTGTATTCACCCCTTTTGGATTTTTGCCCAATCATGAACCAGACATAATGATGGAGAATGATTAATATTGTTTTTTGTTTATGTTGCATGTTTAGAGTTTTTTGGAGATTTCAGGTTGACTCTAAATAACATCAACCTTTTATGCCTTCATACAATCATCCAAACAGATCTGTTTTTACACCCAGACATATATCATGAAATGATTACACATACACAACACTCAACAGAATGATATGACCATTTCTGACAGGCACAGATACGATAAATTATACTATTCAAACACAAACACACAAACACTATACTTACCCACAACCAGACAAGGACCGAGTTTCCCGAAACCATGGGAGCTCTAATGGCATTATAAAAAATCATGAAGCCAATTTAATTTGAAAACTTAACACTTCAGGTGATTCAGGCTAGAAAGGTTTTGCGGGAAACTGGGCCCAGTCCTTTTACAACCCACAACTCATTGGATCAGCAGACCGCCCCATGTCTTTCCAGAGGCCCAGCTAATAGAGGTCGTCCCTGCATGAGGCTCTACTTGCCTGGAAGGTTGTTGATGTAGCCGCCGTCCATGAGCAGGTTGCCATCTTTGGGGTCGCAGAGGGGCGGCAGGTACCCGGAGAGGGTCATGCTCGCCCGCACATAGCGCCACAGAGAGCCTGCCACACGGGGGAGGGAGGGAGGAGGAATATAGCCTCTTAATAACCTCGGAATAATGACTAATGACTACGGAAAAGTCCAGGAAACACTGCCAGTGGCAGAGGTTAGCGATGCGCAGCCCAGCGGGGGGAATGCGTAACGATGGGCACCCTGTGGATGGTGTGAGGGAGCCATGGGTAATCATGCCTCATGTGTGTATGTGTGATTTCTGAGATTATATTAGCAATTACGCTTTGACTTAAAAACACAGACTTCAAACTCTCTGCCTCACATTGAGATTGGAGTAAAAATTTTTTAATGATGTATTTATATAGATATAAGCAGACACACATATCTGCATATTATTTAGATTTTTGTTAGCAAAACATTTAAAAATGTTCATAATTTTGATTAATGCTAGTCAGTTTGGAAACCTGAGATTTCCTAAATGGATTTTTAAGCCATGTTAAGAAATGTCCACAATATGACAGGAATTCTGGGGTCATTTTTTAAGTCATTGCTGTTAAAAATGAATAGATAGAAAATCTGACAGAATTTTGGATGAAATCTGTGAGATATATTAATAAATGTTTACAATCATTACTACAGACGCTAGTCAGCAGCTGCTGTAAGCTAACCTGACAGGATATCCACATTATTGAGAAGATTTTTAGGTTTTATAGAGATAAATGTTGAGTTTTTTTACTTTCTAAGTTAGCTATGTAGCTAATATGAGCGAATCTTACAGGAACTCTGATGTAAGTCTCCTTTATAAATGTTGAAAGGTGTTACTGATCATTCTGGCCAGCTAGTCATTAGCTACCATTAGCTAAACTGACAGGATTTTTTTGAGGGACGTTAATATTCATAAATGTTGTAAGCAGCACTGCTAATGCTAGCCAGCTGACTACAGTAAATTAACCTTTCACAGGTAGGATTTCACAGGCAATTCCTAAGTTATCTTCAACAATGTTTGTAACATCTATTGTTGATACAGCACAGCTAAATAATAACAAACCTTACATGGGTTCTGGGGAATTTAAAAATCATTTAATCCAGATAAATTCCAGTTCATTCTGATATGTCAGAATAGTTTTAATATGGTGAGGAAATATTGAATTAATAATTTCTATAAGTATTAATAAGGTAAGGCAAACTATTCTGTGCTAACCTGAACTAACTGGTTTTGCTTAACTTTTAGCTTAGAAGCCACTTATAGCTGTGTTACTAAGAGAAATAAAAGACATGATCTTCAGTAATACTCTACACAGCAAGCTAACCTTAGCTAACCTGACAGGATATCCTAAAAAAAAAAAAACCTTCCCTCTGGCACCAATCATTTTGATATCCAAATATCTCAGTTTATATAAGAGGTCTGCTTATATCTATATCTAACCTACTCTATACAGATTTATATTCCCTTATCTTCAGTAGCCATGTAGACGTTGTTTTTGTACACACTAATATTCCAGCAGAGAACTTTGAGGAGCCAGTGTTTTACAGTCAGTCTCAGTGAACAGAGGTTCAGCCAGCCAGTCTCGGCCTGCAGTGCTGAGCTTGACCAGCAGGGTGCAGGAGAGCTGTGGTAGCAACATGGATTGGAAGGAGAGATGGGGCACCATAGAGAAAGAGAATTACAGAGACAGGTTTGATCTGATAAGAGAGTGAATATAAAGGGGAAAAAATGGCAAATGAACGAGCCAAAATAAAACAGAAGTAGTGTGAGGTGTAAACTGCATCTGTTAAATAGCCACACTTTTGAAAAAAAACATTCCTGTTTCTTTTGTATAGGGTCCAGAGTGCATCACATAAGAAGTAAATGCTCACTACACAAGCATTAAAGTACCCATGCAAACTCAACCAAGGAAATAACAAAGTTGCACAAAATACACATTAGCTTACACAGAGGAAGTGTACTGCAGAAGTAAGCTTTGATGCATCCAAGCAAAGAAAGGACAAGCTTCTGCATTCTTAATGGCAGAACAAATAAAACAGCAACCAGGAGTTCCTGCTGATACAGCTATGCTTTAGAAAGCTGATATTATTGATTACTGGGCTGCCACTTTTACAGTCATGTAAAACTCTTAAGGTCACGACATAACCAGCCATAATTTTTGACCGTGACCAACCTGAACTTTATATATACTCAACCCACACTCAAAATTAGTCTCAAAAGTCTAAGCTTAAAGAACTTACTTATTTAGTTCCATAAACATGTATAGGCATCAGGAATCTTCATTCAAAAAAATCTGAATATGCAAATTAGAAACAGATTTCCCTTTGAAAAAAGCAATGTAACAACACGAGATTTGCATATTCAAAAATGATGGGCTATTATATTTCATGTCCTAACACTTTCTAAACAGCAACTCACATTAGCCACTGAAATTGTACACACTTTCTTTCTTCATTAAAAATACACCAAAACCAATGAGGTGACAATTTTTGAACTCTGACCCACATGTACACTCCAACATATCATTATAACATATTTGATAGAGTCTATGGTGACTTTTAGCCAGCTAACTATCTTCTGCTAACAAAATATTTTTTTGCAAAATAGCTGAACTCAAACAAGCAAGCAAGCAAGAGAAAAAAACAAACAAAACCAAAACTAAAAAAAAAACACACTGGAAACGTCAATATCAACAATGTGTGTTCAATCTTTTAAGGCTGCCCAGTGTTAAGCTTGTTACAAGGACAAGCAACATCTCAAAACTTGCAGGTGAGGTATTAAACATGCACAAATACCATGTATAGTGTTGTATCTGTAGAGCGTATAAAGAACAAGCTACTTCCTTTTATTAGTGCAAATTTAGGCCGGATAAAATGCTCTAATGGACGTGACAAAATGATGTGATGACCATTAGATTTCATTCGTTGCAATCTGTGAACATCTTTGGTCCAACCATTCCTTTAAAAACACTGATTATTAGAACACTAATGACACTGAGTCACTGCTTCTGCTCCATCTCATGTTGGACGCTTTAATCTTTCCTTCCAAGCCATGGGTTCCCAATGTCCACCTGGTCAGTACTGGGTTAGTACCAAAAAATGAGGGGAGGCTGAGTGAGCGGTTGCCATAGAGGTTGTGGGTTGTTGTTTTTTTTAAGGATTCTTTTTTAGAAGTTGATGTAGGGATTTTCAGGGTGTAAGGGGGAATTATCGCTGACCTGGGACATTGTTTACATAGCAACCATCCACGAGGAGGTGGCCATCCTTGGGATCGCAGAGAGGAGGTAAATAGGGGGTGTAGGAGGCACTGGATCTAACATAGCGCCACACACAGCCTGGCAAAAATGAAGATGGAGAGGGAATCAAAACCAAACCCCAGTTGATTGTGTGTATGAGAGAGAGAGAGAGAGAGAGAGAGAGAGAGAGAGAGAGAGAGAGAGAGAGAGCGTAACAAAACAAAAATAGGAATAAGAAAAATGAGCCAGAGATGCACAAAAAATAAAAGCAGACATGCAAAGAATTACAATGAAAATGAGACATCAAATGTAGGATAAACATATTGTTGAAGTGATAAAAGGCTGGAAAAAAAAATTTAAAATTAACTTATAGACAGGTCATACGTAGGTACTCGAAAACTGACAGAAGTGATTCCTCCAGAATCCCATCATGACCGTTTAAGCTAGGATTCCCATAAACTTACTTCTACAATTTGAACATAAAAGAAATGAACTAACTTGAAATGAAATAACTTACTATACGTGACTTAATAAATATCTCAACAAAGTTGTACATCTGTTGTTTATGTAAAGATACTGCAAGTGTTAACACACACCAATGCATTGTTACAGATGATCGTCAATTAGGAAGAGGAGAGAGAGAGGGAGAGAGCGAGAGATAGAGAGACAGAGAGAGAGAGAGAGAGAGAGAGAGAGAGAGAGACCAGTAATGCTTTCTCTGGTAAGTTTTTCAAAGGAATAATGTACGCGTGAATACAGTAGAAAAGAAACAAGCAACAACTAGCTCTCACTAGTCAAAAGGCAATGGTTGATTTCTGAAAATTCTAAGAAATTAAGTTTTAAATTCAGCCTTTCCGAGATGGGATTAAGTTTAGCAGCAGAGTTTATCATCTTAAAATAAACAAAGTAGTACCTCAGGTTTTAATTAATCTTTACTGCATTACTCCTGTGTGTAAAAAAATGTGAAAAAAAAAAGAAAATTCTTTAATCGCACCGCAAGGTCGACATCATTTTGCAGGAACCGTTCTCAAGAAATAAGATGCCTTAAACTTCACCCCTCTGTCGGTGGTCATGTCCTGGGATTAGTGCTTTGTGAGCAAAGATACAACAGGAAACTTATGCTGGAAAAGCAGGTCTAAAGGTGATGCTTGTCACGGATACAACAGAGGACAGCTTTCTCTACAACCCTATTAGCAAAAGAAGCGCTAACACAATCTCTACAACTAATGATGGCTAATTAACAGATGCTACGTAAAAGAACATACAGAGGATCTTAGCACTTGATGGGTAAGATGGATAAAAAAATGGATGGTTTTAGGAATTTATGGATGGAATAAAAGACGATGATAAAAGCGAAGATCAACAATGACAAAAAAAACAGGGAGGAGAGAAAGAAAAGAGACAGAAGGACAGATTTTGGATTTATATTATTCATGCCAAGCTTGTCATGCAGCCCCATAAACCAGAGTGTAAAGACTAGTGAGACTGAATGACCGCGTATAAGCCCAAAATCCCAAAGCTGATAAAAAAAAAAAAAATCGCATTTATTCTGCAATTTAAAAGTTTTTTAATTTGGTGAGCTATTTAATTTTTATTGAAATACAATAAAATATCATTAAGGTTGGATTTGGGATTAAAGCAGTGGTCCATCATCTCGAGTCCAAAGCAGTTAGTAGGTAGAATTGAAGTAGTGAAAGCATTAATATTTCAGTAAGATGGATGGAAATGGAAATTTATGACGGAATGACCAGTGTCCAGATCTCACAGCACATCATCTTTACTTCACCCCCCACCAGGCCAATCATCCAGTTTAAACACATGCAGCATCAAGACTTTCAATCTTAAACAGAAAAGCTGCTGTACAGCATTAATAATGTACATATATTAATAAAAAGAATCATTATTTTTAAGACAGTCTTTGTATTAGATTCATTCAGTATTCAGTTAGTTATTAAAACGTATTAACCATGTCACTCTTTAACTCTTTATATCAGCACACTGACTTTCTGTTCTGAATCGATTTATCAGATATTTTCAACCTGTAAGATATAAAATTAATCAGACTCTGTTTGCTTTCAGTGTGAGATTTAATAAATGTAGTGGCTGAAGAGAAACATGTTTATGAACAAACACTTGAAGAGTCTCAGAGAGCAGAAATCAATATTAAATTAAATTTTAAATGTTTGTGTGAATAAAACTTTTTTTTTTAACTTTTCTATGAATATATTGCCCCTAGTAGGCTAGAGGAAAAACAACTATAAATTCATTTTTAAAGCCCCGAGTGTCTAATTTCATAAATCATTAATCTGCACTATGGAGTGACATGACAAAGACATTCAATGTTGAACTTTACAATTTTTTAAAAAGTTAATATTAGTTCTTCTTTTCTGTAAAATTCTGGATTCTGAAATGGTGTGTAGTATAACTGTATAACTGTGTGTAGTATCACTGTATCTCACGGTAAAGTTACAGGTAACACAGAACAAAGTTTTAAGCTCTCTACTCACCATCTTTATGCACCCGCATTGAAGATGCAGTGATGTCAGTGGTAACGTTGAAATAAGGCAGCCACAAGTCCTGCAAAATCAAATAATTCATAAATCTAAAGCACAAATAGATTATAAAATTGATATAGCTGAGTTACACTTTTAAATTCATTCATCCATTTAATTAATTTAATTTTATTAAATCTGGTGGGAAAGTGGTAATAAATTTATAACAGCATACACGATACATGATATTGACTGTAAGGCATTTATACTATGTGTTTATACTAATGTGTGTTTATACTGATGTGTGTTTTTTCCACTATCAGGAAGCCATCATGCTATATCATGAACGATAACATGTTTTGCAACCGTTTTAAAATTAAAATTAAAAATGGATAAAACACAATAAAGGTAGAACAATAATAATCTGTGGCAAATGTCCCTCGTCATATCGCCTTGAAATTTGCATTAACGCATTAAGCCAGGTAAGTTACAGACGCAGCCAGATCAGGGTTCCCCTGATAGACAGTACCATAAACTTAATTACAAAGTTAAAAAAATTAAATCATGTCTCCACCAACAAAAAACACACAGGAAAACTTGTCTTGAATCATAAACAAACAATTTTCCCCACAAATTTGCACGGTAGTTAAAAAATGAAACTAAAAACAAGACAAACAAATAAATAAAAATAAAGCAAACAATTCTGTTGTCTCACCTCAATTTGCTTGTCTTCAAACACGTTGGAAATGCTGGTGTTGAAGGCGGAGCCAGAGAACATGGAGGTGATGGGATAGGTTAGATCGAGCACAGTTTTAAACACAGAGTTCATCGCCTGTGGATGCAAGAGAACATGTTCACAATGTTAAAAAAAACAAAACTAATGCTTTCCTGGGACAATTGCTTCATCTTAGGGCATCATCCTGCTCATCCTCACACAGCTGCTATACCTTTGACCATTCTCTCGCTCTCTGCTTCACCCGAACAGCGCTCCTCTCCTCTGCGTACAGCGCGCTGATGAACGAGCCAATAGAAGTTCCACCCACTAAATCGATGGGAATCCCCGCCTCCTCCATGGCTTTGATAACGCCGACATGCGAGCAGCCCCTAAGATACCACACATATATATGAAGAACAGATTCAGAACAAAAAAAAAAGAAGTATTTTGAAAAGTTATGTACTATGAAGCTGCTCACACCTACATGTGGATTTATATTAATACGTGGTAAGACAGAGGCTCACAAAAACTAGTGTTGCTACACACCTAGCTCCTCCTCCGCCCAGTACCAGAGCAATGCTGTTTCCGGTGAGGACTCGAGCCAGACGGGAGAAATCACTGTGTCTGTCTGCCGTCTTCTCGAACACTTTCTCATATACCTCTCTCTGTGAAACACACACACACGCACGCACATCAAGAACACAGCAGGACGGACACTATTTTGCATATAGTGTGGCAGTGTGTTGCTTTTATATGTACAAAAGTATAAGAATATAATTATAATAATAATTACATACTGTGAAATGATGTGGGAGCTGGAAATTGGTTTCTAGTCACAATTATTTAGTCTTTAAGAACACATTGGGCCATATGTTTAATAAAGGTAGACCATGGAACTCTCTAATGTAGAGAGCTTTGTCTTAAATATATAAATATAACAGTAAAAAAAGCAAAATTCTGCATATTCTGTCATATTCTGCAAGAAAAAAAAAGTGAAGCCACTGGGCTGAGAAATTCATTACCAGTCTGGTGGGACTCCTGCGTGAGAACACTCTACGTGGACATCTAAGATGGAGATGACCAGAACACCAGCTACGCATGTTCAACCACTCCACGGTTCTAGAGGGACCTGGGCCATCTTCACGGTGCAGCAGGACCAGCTGCTTCAGAGCACGTACTGCCGTGTTCTCCAACATCTGCTCCAGCTGTGAAGAACAAAGAAGGAAGTGGTAGCTCATTGGTTATGATGTTGGACTATTGATAGGAAGGTTGTGAGTTTAAATCCAAGTGTTGGGCCCTTGAGCAAGGCTCTTAAATGTAAAATTCTATGTAAATATGTAGAAATGTGGTCAGACTACACACCTGGCCCAGACTGGGCTCCTGGTCCCCGAGCCCAACAATAAGGATGCAGTCTGCTTGTCTGATACAGCGCTGGGTCCAGGGAGTCATACTGCTGTCAGTCTGATACAGAACTATACGATTGATGTCCTCCTGCTGGGCCAACCAGCCTGATAACCTGTACTCGTGAATGCTGGGAAAAAGACGGACAAAGACGCAGATGGAGGAATTCTCGCTTCTGATTGGTTAGAAGGTGTGGAATCATTTTCTATAGTCGCAGCTCTGATAGCGGTCCTGGCTGCAAGGCAGATCCTCCAAAATAATTTACGACTAATAAAATAATTACACAAACATTCCACAACACCAAATGAATAAAATTATTATGTGAAATTTCGAATAAATTGAAAATGGAATAATTAGCAAACTTCTCCGGTATAAGAGGAATAAAACACTTCAGGACGTGCTGTTAGAGGAAGATAATCAATGAAATTATTTTTTTCCTCCAACAGCTCGGTCTGTTGTGTTTTACTCCTAACTGTCTCTCGACCGTGTCTAATCTTTCTCTTACCTATCTAAAGCAGAAGCTCCAAGTCTCTCTCTGATAATATCACTCGTCAGCAGTAAAGTGGGTCCTTTAAACATAAATATATAAATAAACAAATAAATAAAAATCTACAGTAGCATGGTTCATATTATAATCAAGGTCCAGTTGTTATAAGTATTAATCTTATATTTAATATTTTTCTGTGAGCCACAACTAATGGATTTAATATTCACTATACAGATGAACATCGCTTCTGTACAGTGGTGACTCAAGTGGTTCAGGCTCTGGGTTGTTGATCAGAGGATCAGAGTTCAAGCTCTAGCACTGCCAAGCTACCACTGTTGGGCCCTTGAGCACTCTTAACCCTCTCTCCTTCAGTGGTGCTGTATCATGGCTGACCCTGTGCTCTGACCACAACCTCCAAAAAAAAGGGAAATGTGAAGAAAGAATTTCACTGTGTTGTAATGTAGATGTGACAAAATAAAAGCTTCTTCTATCCTATTAAACCTGAGATGTTCAATAGCATTGATCTTAAATGATCTCGCCTGAATCCTATACAGCACACAGATTCAGATTCATGGCCATGTTCTGGAGTATCCTACTCTATCAAAAGCATGAGCTAGAATTAGTCATATATTAATGCTAGTAAGCATTCGTGAAGCTAGTAGTTTTTTACCTATGGCACTGAGAGCATGACTGAGCTCCAGGTTAAAGGCGTTGATTGGCACTTCGTCACAAACAGGAAGTACAGCCACAGTGGAGAGGTTGCTAGCTGGGTTGGTGACATCAGGGCTGGATGCCATGCTGGGCAAACCCAAAGCTGAACCTGCAGAAGGATAAACACAGATTTCCTCAATGTTTGTGGACATTTTTAGTAAGGATATAAAGAAGAAATGGATCTTTCTAGTAATTTTTCTTTTTAGACGATGAAGCCTAGTGTAGACTGACCGGTGAAAGGTCCACGAGGCTGCTGAAGGTTTCCTAGAATTTTCTGGCCCAACAAATGGATCAGCCTAGTAACAACCTACACACACATATACACACATAAATGTATGAATCAATTCAGTTCAGATTAATGATTATATATGAAGCGTGTGCAGTACCTGAGGATAACGTCTCTTGATGTTGTTTAGCGTTCCTTCTGGAAGTTTCACCAGTTCTGTGTCTCGGACCGCGTGAACGGTCGTCGCACGAGGCTGCCTGGTCAAAGCCTCTACCTGAAAATTATATATACAGAATCTTAGATTTGAGATCCTGGTTTAATGTAGGATTATACAATAAAGATCCTCTAACGACAAAGCTACGTTAGTGTGTTTAGGTTACTTTTCACCATTGTGTACATTTCACCATTAAGCACCAGAGCACTGAACACACTCAACAATGGACAATGCCAGAACTTTGCTCATAACCACACCAGCCAGCAAGCATATCGCATTATCCATTCTAAGACCATCCATCCATCCATTCATTTCGTGACCCTACAGGTATCCTGGAGTTTGTACATTGAGGCATAAAGGCACATTTTGCAGTAGGGACAAAACCAGCGCACCTGGAGAAGACCATGAAGCATCAGAAGAACATGCAACACAGCTCAGGAATCGAACTCCCAACCCTGGAATCACGAGGCTAACATGCTAACCACTAAACCTCTGGCCTTCTAAGACCACCGATCATAAACAAATACATTTACCAATGTGCAATTTTAATCCTCAAAGGTTCCTTTAAAACCTGCCAGCTTCCAGTTTATAATTGAAGTAACTACAACTACAAGTAATAGTAGGAGGTAAAAGAGTCTGGATCAATCCACTAATTAAAGGCACTCACCACTCCGATGAGATCTCCTCTACCATACTCTCCTACTAGCTCCTTTTTTCCGTTCGCCTTCCGGATGACGGAACGAAGACGACCGTTCAGCACGATGTAGGTGCAGTCTGACTGATCATCCTGCCTAAAGAAGAAGGCACAGACTGTGTAAAAAATTTCAGCTTGATTTAATTCAGCGTCTGTTTCTAAATCCAGTACTGAAGCACCTGTAGAGAGCACGTCCAGCCTCCACAGCCATCCAGTCTATGGCAAAATCCATCTGTCTTACGAATGGAGACATGCGGATAGCCACAGTGTGAGCTGCACTCAGGACCACACTGGGCTGCTCCCTCATGATCCTACATACACACACATTCAGCACAGTGAAAGGCAGCAAGTAACACACTCGATGAAAAAATAAAACACCTTCAGGTCATAATAACCCCGGAAAACTATTTGAACCGTCTGTGTTTTAGATCTCGGACTTCATCAAATTCTATAATCTGTACTAATTACTGATACACCGTACCCACTTATAATTATGTTTAATGGTGTAAAAGGTTTGTTAAAGTAAAGTTTGTAACAGCGAGCACTTCCAATTATTATGTCTCTGAAGACATTCTCGTGTCAGAAAACCTAAAGTTACGGCTTTATCTCTGACTGTTACGAAGGATTGAAGCTAGAGACTCATTCCGAAAAAAAAAACCCCAAAAAAATAAATAAAATCACCTTGTGAATATTCAAATTTTTTTTTAAATCTGTTATTTTCTAAGTGAAAACTCATATTTGAATGTATCTGACTCACTCATAGAAATCAGATTTGGAGATCCTGAGGAAGGTGCAGTCACGAAGGGCACGGACGGTGAAGATGAGTGGCTCTCCGGTCAGCACGGCCAACTGACCCACCATCTCACCCGGCTGTGTCACGAACAAGCAAACGTCCTCCTGCTTGTCGATCATGCGCTGATACACGTGCAAGCAGCCAGACAAGACAAAATGAAGACTCACATCCTGTTAGAGAGGAAAATGAAACACTGTTTTTCTCTCACTCTTTTAACGCTAACAGAAATGAAAAGGCTTGTGAATTAATGACTGATAACTCAAAAGAAATCTCTAGAATTATATTTCATATTAGTTCATTGGGTTTTGAGCTAAGGTTTCTCACTACCCAATACTAAATAAAGAAATGGTAAATACTTCTGAAATTATTCTAATTCTATATCTAATTAAATTCA
>JAOTRN010000027.1:8154123-8164238 GCA_028566695.1 Bagroides melapterus | reverse complement strand
ACCATAAATATTCCTCAATAATTGTCCCTCAATAATGATGCAAAATATTCTGTTGAATAACTGCATGAATATTTATACATCTTTTTAAGGAATAAAACTGTGGCTTGGTGGTTAGCATGTTTGCCTCACACCTCCAGGGTTGGGGGTTTGATTCCTGCCTCAGGGGGTTTCCGCCGGGTACTCCGGTTTCCTCCCCCGTTCCAAAGACATACTTTGTCAGTTGATTGGCATCTCTAAATTGCCCAATAAGTAAGTGTGAGTGTGAATGTGGCCCTGGGATAGACTGGTGACCTGTCCAGGGTGTACCCTGCCTTCGCCTGTAGGTGGCTGGAATAAGCCCCAGCTGATCCCTGTGACCCGGTTCTTCCCGGAATAAGCAGGTATGGACAATGAATGAATTAACGAAGAGTGTTATATATACACACACACACACACCTGTCCAGTGAGACACAGTTCCAGTTTTCCATCCTGCACGACGTAGATGCTGCTGTCTGGTTGTCCGGGTCTGAAGACATACTCTCCCTGCTGGAACTGCAGGAACACCATGTGCTTACACAGCTCCAGAAACAAAGGCTTCTCAAAGTGGCCCAATACACTATACACAAACACACAAAACAGACACACACACTGGATTTGAACTTGATCATTTTAACTCTCAAAGAGGAAACATTTCACTATTGTCCTTTTCTGATTAGAATCATGTTCACTAGTATGACTTAGGTCTGTGATTTGGATTTCAGTCTGGAATCTCTATAACACTCTGCTAAAAGTGCTGAATCAATAAAGAGCAATGCATTGCTCCTGCTTTGGCATGGAATCTTCTCCATAGAGTCTTCACAGAGTAGTTTTTTTAGCATTTTACCGCACGTTCTTGAGCATGTAGAGCACTTCGGAGGGCAGGTGTGAGTTGGCAACATCAAACTCTGTGAGATCTGCCTCTAGCACTGAGGGAGGAGGCTCCTTCATCTGCAGAGTTGGCACTTCCTTCTTGAAGCGCAGGATCCTGACAAAGAGAGAGAGAGAGAGACAGAGAGAGAGAGAAATGGGTGAGCAAAATGATGACAAATTTCCCAGATGACATCACCTAACAGCCTACTATTATTATTATTATTATTATTATTATTATTATTATTAATGTTACTTTTTGGCAATGTTGAGCATCTTTTGCTTCTTCTTCAATCTTGGACGAGAGGAAGAGGACGACGACGTTCCAACTAAAGATGAAGTGGACTGAGAGACCTTCCTCATGATCTTCCTGCCATAGAATAAAACCTTGTCTCTTTTACGGAAACGGTATTTGGGGGCTTCTTGAGCCGCGAGGTCTGCAAAAAGCACAAAAAAAGGTTACATCAGAAATCATTAGAAGTCAGTGAAGAATATAAAACAAAAGTAGATTAGAGTTTTGTAGATGACGTGGATCTCCTGTACAAGGTTTTAGACGACTCACTCCGAAGGTGAATCCTGCGCAGCACGAAGAAGATGAAGGTTGCGATAAGGACAATGGAGATGCCAGCACCAAGCACTATTCCCACCATCTTAGAAAGAGAGAACAGAGAAAATATGCGATCATATTTAGTTGTTGGTCTTGCAATATCGTCTATACTAGATCTTATTCTCATTCAGGATTTGCTGTTGATCTTCACATTTGCTCTTCAGTTGTTTGTATAATGTGATTTATACACACCATGCTGGTCTGAAGCTGGTCCTCCACAAAAGATTTTATATTTCCAATTCCGTCCTGCAGAAAAAAGAAGAAAAAAAACAAATATGTACATCATTTATAAAAAAAAATAGTGATAAATATTAAATAGTTCTAGCTACAATCTGTACATTAAGAATGTTTAACAGGGAAACATTTACAGGCTAATGTTCAATGTTCAGATATTATAGTTTAGCTTCTCTCTCTCTCTCTCTCTCTCTCTCTCTCCCTCCCTCCCCCCTCTTGCCTCCTCTCTCCCTCTGTCTTCCCCCCTCTCTTTCTCACCCCTCTCTCTCTCCCCTTCTGTCTCCCCCCTCTCTCTTTGAGACAACTTTTGTAGTGCAAGAAAGCAAAAACTGGCTTTATTCCAGGATGCATCAGCATGCTGTATTTGAGAAGTACAATGGAGAGGCATGGAGGTGAATCAACAAGTGACAACGATAGTGTGAAAATTGGAGAAGTGCAGCACGAACAGTGAAACCCCAAACTTTCCTAATCAGTTCATAACTGCGTATAAAAAAGAAAATTCAGCCACGTGAGTTTTCTTCCTAAAGACATGCATTTCAGACATACTACTATATCAATCACACCCATATTTACATTGTGCATGTGCTTCAGTTCCACATCAATCGTAATTTACTTTGCCGTGTCATGTTACAACGAATACCCTGAACTGTGCAAGAGGAAAAGGCCTTGAACAGATAAGCGTGGTTATCTTGCAACACTTGAGCTGTTCCTCTTCCTGTATTCACTCTGTAACATAAACTATTAAATAAGGACAGCAATAAGGACATTTAGTAGAACTCAGGCATGAGGTCATGTGATCGAATTCACAGTCAATCAGCATTGAGAAAGCAGCAAATCCATCCAAATGATAAACGGACTGACAGGATGAAGAAAAAGAACATATGTTAGTACGAACAGGTCATTACAAGGTCATGTGGAAGGAACGATGACAGTTGGACAGCAAGTAAAAGGATGAGATGTAAATGAAAGGGATGTTTTTTAAGCAACGTAAAGCCATGCAGGTTTACAAGGCTCATGTGATTTTGCATGTTTATAATCCCATTGAGTTCTAAGAGGCATGAGTGAAGGGTGAACTGTGATATGAAGGACAGTGTGTCTGAACAGAATCTGAATACAGAAATGGAGTATGATATCAAAAATCAAATCAAAACCTTGAAAGAAAAATTAAATGTACTTTTATATCTGCTCTAATATTAAATGCGAACTGAACTGGAGCTGTTAAAATTGTGTTTTGCCTTTTTTTTACATCAAACATTCAAAGGAATTTTGCATTTTAATGATTTCACATTCAGCCAAAAGGTCTTTGACAAAAAGAAGACCTTTCAAAATGTGTCATTGTTTTGAATAAAATATCTTGTTACTTTGACATTATATCTTGTCATTTAGGCTGAATCACTCATTGTTTCAAGATGTCTTTATTTCAACTTAATATCTCGTAATTTCAAGATAGTATATCATTACGAAGACACAGTGGGTTTTTACTGTAAATTAATATCTCATTATTTTGAGTGTGTCCTTATTCTGACCAGATTTTATTTCGTTCTCTGTTTAAGAGGTTTATTGATGTAGTAAGTGTCAGATGACTGTTTATGACTCTCCTGACTGAATGTATTTACAGGCATACACTATTAAACTCAGTGTTAGAAATAGGAAGGGGCAGCATGCTCACCTCTGGTAGGTCTTGGGACTCTGGTCCCGAGGTGCTCTGTCCCATTCTAACAGTGGCACTTCACACAACTGGTCCATGAACAAACTGCGCTGCAAGACATACACACGGTAAGGCAAGGGATGTCATGCATCATGCAATCACATGCAAATCAGCCACATGCGTGAACAGTCTCTGTCTTTCACGCAACTGTATTTAGTCCTGTCTATCATCTCTACCCTGTAACTTAACATCACATCACATCGCTCCCTGTCCATTTAGTAACCTGGGACTGTCAAGGCAAAACCTTGGCTATGTTGTCATATTTTTTAGATTCTTGCTCTGTTGCAGGTCAAATTCACTTTGTACTTTTGACATTGTAAAATTCTACAAAACCAGTGTTACCTATTTCCTATCTGAAAAATCTTGTTGTGGCAAATAATTGCCTTCGAATGCTCTGACATCCATATTGCTATATCTAGAGTTTATTTAGTATATGCTATTTCCAGAGTTATGACCTGTGACCCCTGTCAGTGAACTGATGAGGGATCCAACAGAACTACAGACAACAAAGCTGATCAGGATCAATATAGATGAACCTGATTTACCACTGCTGAATTTCAGACGCTGTTTTACCTTCACCACATGTCTGTCTCAACATAGGGCATAAATCCAAACCTGAAATATTTTCAAGAAGCACTTTAGTCTAGTGAGTCAATTTCTGAGAAGGCAAAGATTTATTTACAAGCAACAATTTCCTCATTTTACAGAGTTTGATACACAATCTATCCCAATCTGATGCCAATTACGGCAGAACTCAAAGGTTTACTCATGGACTTGTGATCGTTTCAGCAGAACCTCTGTCTCATTAAAACCTGCATATACAAGAGTCATGGAAAAATACTGGTCTATGTCATAGCTCCTTTCTCCTGAGACGTCAGTTTCCTGTTTGGATCTCTTGATCTAGTCACTGCCACATACACACATGATTTATCCATCACCCCTTTATATTTACATCATAAATCTCTCATCCATTGCCACTGCCATTACTACACCTATATGTACGACTGAAGCATTTCTTGATAATTTCCTCACATAGTGAGCTTCTTTCTGAAGAAAACTGCGCCAGCAAAATCAGCAACTGCCATCAATGCTCGAATTACAATCCGTTAGCATTACGTCTGCAATACAGCAAGTAACCCTAGACTACTTTGAGTGTCTGAGGACATCAGCTTAACACAATATAAGTCCATTTTTAAATCAATTACAGTGGCCTCACTGAACAACTATACTCAGTGTAATCTTGAGGGCAGAAGCTTTTATACAAAGTGAAGCAGAAATCAACCCAAGCATGAAAGATTGCCGACAGCCCTGCAAGAAAAAGCTTCAACCATTTTACCAGAAACAAGAGCAAGATAGTTGTAGGCATTTGAAACGGAATTAAGTCAAAAGCTGAAAAAAGTTTTTCTGTAATACGAAAGGACTTTTGGCTTCAGAAAACTGGAACTCCGATTTTTCTACTGGTTAGTACCAAATGGTCCAATTGAATTATTATTTTTTTATTATCATTACTACATTTTTAGTTTTTTTGTGTCTGTTAAAAAATATACAAATCTTTGAATAAAATATATACATAATCACATATTTTGTGCATCCTCACGAATTTTAATAGGTAGCTAGCGAAGGTGAAAAAAACCTGAAACGATTTCTGAAACTATATTTTTAGATTTTCATAATCTTTACTGCTAACCCTGGAAAACTAGCTAACATGAAAACCTGACAATATTAAAAGCTTTTAAGTCATATTCATAAATGTTGCTAATCTTCACTGAAAACACTAGCTAGTTAACATAAGCTAACGTGAGGTGATCTCTGACAGAATTAATGAAACAGGTGACAAACTGACGATGAAGAGATGTGAGGGTTGAAACATATATAAGCTGCAGAACCTCTAACAGACTTTACAATGATGGGTTAAATACATCTTGTGGTTAAGCAACTTAATCTTCCACTGAAAACATGAGTGAAGCTGAACCTTTAAATTCTTTAGAGAAAAAATGACCCTTTAAATAAAGGAAATTTATTCTAATAAAAAAAAACCACATGAATTAATATTTTTTTTTAATATAACGCCTAAATTATTACCACCTCTGTGTTTTTACTTATACAATATCTCCTTGCTAGTATTTACAGCACTGATTGATCTCCTATAATGTTTCATACGATAAATAGAGAACACCAGCCAGGAACGTTATGAATAACACCATCCCTCTGTTTTGACAACAAGCATGTGTGCCATTATAACAGAAAGAATTTGATTATGTTTACTGAATAACACAAAGAACTGCAGCAGATTCATTCATGCATCATTGCATGTAGTTCCAACCTATCTGTCTACTGTTTTTATAATGTTCCTGTATATTACATATGTAGAATCAGTTTATGAGTGTAAGGGCAGGTTTGGTTTATACTTTTTCACTAAAGCATGTTTGCATGTTTAAGTATTGACTCTTAAAGGGGGCTGTAAGGAAAAGCAGAACCATCTGCTCTTGTCATTGACTCATCTTATAAAATATGTCTCAAATCTGATCATCTTTAATTTTGAACTCATTGTTGTTGTGTCCATGTGGGTCTCCTGCCACTTATCAAGAACATTTGTTCGTCTAGCTATGACATATTGCACCTAGGTGTGAATGTGACTGTATCAATATTTGTGTGCATGATGTCCTGAGATGAACTGGTGTACCATTCTGGGTGTATTCCCACCACACACCCTGTGCTCCTGGGATAGGCTCTGGGATATGTTCGGGATTAATATTCAAACTCTGCTGAAAGATGTTATAATAACAAGAGTAAAAAATAATAATAAAAAAAAATATTTACACGGAGTGAGTTGAGAATTTAAAAATCTACTCTCTGGTGTCATATCCGGACCGTGCAAGGAATTACTCCTAGCTCGTCTCAGATTGTTGAATTAACGCCATCCATGTGTATGTAAGTACAACGGTACAGGGATGACAACAGAAGGAGTGTGTGTTCAGCACTGCGGGTGTGTGTTTGTTGTGTGATGTGATTTTCCTGCGCCACTGCGCTATTTGCGGTAAAATTATGCGGATTCAACCTTTGACCTGATGTTAGCTTTACGGCTATGCTAAGCATTTAAAACTGATGTTTAACGCTATACTAACAACACCACGGAGTGTGTTTATAACATATTAGTAACAGGTTTAATACATCCGGTTACGTCAACAAGAGCACGCGGGATAGGGTGAAAGATTTCAGATGCCTATAATCTTAGCTTTTGGTTGTCAATCCTTGATCCGCAACAAACCGAGATAGCAGTTTTTGAAATAACATGTTCTTTATTCAGATAAACAAATATTTATTTAAATCTTTATTTATAAAAAAAATAAATAAATGCGTAAATACACAGCGTTTTCTGTTTCTATCATATGTTAGCTTGCAAGGGCATCGTCAATTGTCTACTGAATCCTAAATAACTCCCTCTTAGAAACACCGTGCACTACAGAGCCAATACAAGCCATAACGTTACACCACACAGTAGTGCACTAGTATACACAATATGAGCCATTTGGAATACAGCCATTATCATGACCATACACAGTTTTTATCCCGCGATTAAAAGACATCTTAATAATATCAAGGAAAATCTCTTTTATCAAGAATCAATTAAAGCGCTATTTATGTCACATGTATAGCTGTCAGACGCGCTAGGCAGAAAATAAACAGTTAAGCTGTGTAAAATGTTGTTTTTTTTTACCCTACCTGAACCTCGAGTCACCTCCTGTCAAACAACAACTCAATACCGGAAACGTCCACATGCAACACACCTCCCTCTCAGGGGCGGGACTGGGTGAGATGACCAATCAGCGATAGTTCCGGCGTCCTTAACCAATCATTATTATCCACCGTTATAAAGTAACGTTTCATTGAAAAATCAAGCGTGCAAAATTTAATTAAAATATAATTCATTAACGAAGGATACATGCATATAGTTATTTTACATTAGAGCTATGGAAAAGTTATATTTAAGTTACGTATTACAAGAATGCTATTATTCTGCAACATTGCTAATATACCTTAAATATATTTGTTTAAAAATGGGATTACATAGCTTAACAGTGTAGATTGAAATACGTTTATGAAGATTTTTGAATGATTTTGGAGAGATTTCTAGTCAATGTTAACCTTAAGCTGTTTTGCAAAACTAAAGAAGCAAAAGGTCAAACACCAAATATGTCTTCATTGATTGCTCACATGTGAGGGATAGAGAAAGATTTTGTACATTTAGAATTTTTCTGCTTACGTGTAACTTTAATCTAATTATGGAAGTAATACAGTCTTGAAATTATAAAGGGTTTTAACGCACAAGAAAGTGACATTAAATTATTGGTCTGGCTGATGACAAAAATTGAGCTACACTGTAAAAACCATATGAACATATTAATTAGCTAGCTATTCAGTCTACTAATGTAATTCATTCCTCTTCAGTAAGTGTTTCATGGATCACAATGGATCCGTAGCCTATCCACGAAACACTGCATGTAATACATTCAATGTAATAAATGCATAGGGATAAATGCGAGTCCTTGCCCTCACACTCATTCACACCTAAGTGCAGATTAGCATAGACAATCCCCCACTCAACATGTTTTTGAGAAGTGGGAAGAAATGGCAGATCCCAGAGGAAACTACTTAAACTTATTATGAAATAACCTAAACTCAGGATTGAAAAGGGGACCCACGAGCTGTGAGGTGACAATGCTACCCACTTCATTACTCCACATAATAATGTAATTACCTAAATAACTAGACATAGCATAATGAATGAAACCCAATTTGCTTCCTCCCTAGTGATAAATATAGTTAAATATAAATACCATTGTCTTGGACCTTTTAAATGAATAATTAGACTTGTTAACTGTTTATCAAAATCTTTTTGTATGAAACATTATTTTCTTTTCCCTGAGACACTAATAATGGTTGTTCACAAGATTGCACAAAGGTAATAACAAGTCCTGTGACCTCAGTGCAACTGATAAGATTACAGCGAACAAACAGGTTCTGATATTTGTCTCTTGTCTTCTGTGTTTTGTCATGTGTTTTGTATTTTATGTCTTTTGTCTTGCTCTGTTTGCACTAGGTTGCACAGATGCACTTTATGTAGTTAGGATTAACCTAGTTTAAGTCTTTAGATTTATGTTGTTCTGTGTAGTTCTGTCTGTTGTTCTATTGTAGCACCTTGGTCCTGGAGAAATGTTGTCTCATTACACAGTGTACTGCATAAGCTATATATGGTTGAAATGACAATGAATAAAACTTCTTGGGGAAATACACTACCTGTCACTCAATACATGGGGGAAATTTGGTGCCATATTTAAGTTCAGATGTGATTCAGAGAGGATAAAACTCTAACCAGAGATGCAGCAAGTTGTTAGAATGCTATAGTGCACAGTATAATATTGAGTTATATCATGTTCAGTGCTTTCTCACTGTAAATAAGCACAGCTAGCCTGCTGAATTATTGATTATTATTGAGATCATAATGTTCTCAGTAACAGGTGTGCATATACATAGTATGACATTTTGTAATAAAAAAAAATGCCCACCAAAAGTAAGTGATCCCTTCACTGCACAAAGTAAAATTGAAAAATGCAATGTTTGTAGGCTGTATACCTTTGTTTATAGAGACTGCAGGGTGGTGGTAGGCTTGTGTAGCCAATACAGGTGCTTTTCCTTGTCTAGCTTGGTCTCAGCGGTTGAAGGCATTCATGTACCAGAACAGTGCTACACATTCTCGAAAAGGGTCAGTTATAGATGCTAATATTTATCACCTATATAAATAAGACATTATTTATCAAAATGAAAAAATAATTTTTAACCTATTTGCAGAATTAATTCAGCAAATATATTAAAGGTAAAGTTGTCAAATGTTTGGTATCCCATAAGAGTTTGTATACGTTCACGCATGAGCAGATACAATAATGATTAAGACGATGGTCACTCAACCAAAAAAACTTAAGTCCCACTCAAGATTTTTTTTCAAGTACACTTGAATTTGCACTTGAAAAGAAGTGCACTTGAAAGGAAGTGCACTTCAAAGTAAGTGAACTTGAAAGGAAGTGCACTTAAAAACAAGTGTACTTGAAAGGAAGTGCACTTGAAAAGAAGTACACTAAGCAGAAGTACAGCTAAAAGAAGTACACTAAGTGTTAAGAGCACTTCTTGTAAAGATGGACACATGAACTTGCACTTTAAATCAACTTTTAAGCAGAGCTGACTTGGTGAAATGGTTAAGACCCTGGACTATTAACCAAGAAACTCAAGTTCAAGTCCTGCTAAAGCCTTCTTGGTTAGTAATGGTAAATGTTTTCCAAAATCACCGTAACATACATATGTCAATCAGCAGCAACCATAGCAACCTTTCAAAGTAAAGATTATATGAGGATGCAACAGCAGATCGGACATACCAGGATAGGAGACCGGGCTTGGTCTAGTGGTTAAGCAACTGGACTACGTATTAGAGAGGTTTTGGATAGCGTTTGCCAGTACTAACCAAAAAGCCTTCAAGGGGACTTGAACTTGAGTTTCCTTGTTCAGGGTCCAGTACCTTAACCACTACACCAAGTCAGGTCTGCTGGAGCAGCTTAATATAATGTTAACTTTGAGCAATGGCTGCTGCTGATTGACAAATATATGTAACAGTGGTTTTGGATAATGTTT
>JAOTRN010000027.1:8084730-8097122 GCA_028566695.1 Bagroides melapterus | reverse complement strand
GCAGCACTCCTGAATACTACTGCAGTAGAAGAAAACACAGCGTGAATTATGACGGAGTGTAAACGAATCAGAAATAGCGAGGTGTGGGAAAGTTACACAGATTTTAAAACCAGGAATGTTGTAATGCAGCTGATAAAGTTATTCATTTTTTTTTTCTACTGAAAGGGAACAAAAAAAGAATGCTTAGAGAACATTTGTGTGTGATTTGAGTTGGACAGAATCAGAAAACTTAGGGAATGACCTGTTTATTTAGCTCACAGTTCATCAAAACAACTATTTCAAAAGCTGAAGTGCTTGTCTTTTCTATTTATTATTCAGAAAATGTATACTTCAGTGTTTTAACTAGATGTGATAGCTGAACAATCGGACAAAACCACCTTATTATTTGATGAAATAACTAACAATTAATTGATTAATTAATTATCAATATAATCGTTTGTTGCAGCTCTAATCTGGAATGCATTTACATGTATATTGAGTAAAAGTCCTGTTGTCCTCTTATACTCATTCACCCTGATGCTGTACATCTGCTAGGAGCTACTGTACATGTGGCTCAGATTCTGCTGCACTTGAAGATCTAACATGAGATTAAAAACCTTGTTTCAGTTGATACCTCACTACTGTAGACTTAACACAAGAGCAGCTGCTGTAATCATAAAGACCGTCCCGGATTCCTTCCTTCTTCCTTCTCAGGGAGTTTTTCTTTGCTGTCTATTAGCTTGTTCAGTAGGAATCAAATTTACTTCATGTTTTCTGTAAAGCCGTTTAAAAAAATTATACAGAAACCAATTTATTGTCCAATTTCTAAATCTAGACTGCTGGAAGTTGAAGGTCAGATTGGTGCTTTAGTTGAATAAGAGCAAGACTGCAGTAGTGTTACTGCCTGCACACATTCATATGTTTCTACATGTGTGTCTTTTACAAGAAGAGAAAAGATTCAGAGTCACACTTCTGAATTTCAGGTCTACGATGATCAGGTCTTCACGCCTCAAGGCCACACTTTCACATAATCATAGTTTAATCTTACGGTCTGAAATCTTAGAAGGAATTAAAGTGAAGCTTTTGAATCCTTCCATACAAACGAGTGTTCAGTAAGCGTGCTGTTGCGTTCAGAATGCAAAATATTTCAATAATATAGGAAAAAAAATTGCAAACAGGGATTATTGGCATGTGGTTTGACTATGTTACACAAATCCAATGTGAGTGCACGCTTTGTTTTTCCAACACTAAATCCTCAAGTCCACATCTCTCTTCTGAGCTGTCTTCTGGAATGTAGGCATCATATTATTTTGTTTACAGTCTGTTATTTCACTGTCATAGTGCGACAGCGACGTGCCAACAAATGTGACAGAATAAGATCGCCTCGTGGCCTGAATGTCCTCTAAATGGAACAAAAGCTGAGACTCAGAGATGCTGCAGTTAAAGGAATAATTAGCTTGGGGGAATAATGAGGACAGGAGAAACTGATGGACTGCGGGGTCAAAATGTGGTTTTCAGTGTGAACTAGACTGTATTGTATAGATTTAAAAGCTCTTTGTTTCAGTGTTGGTTTTTGACAGTGCTTTATATTCCTTAGGCCAATTTACTAGATTTAACTTCCACCTTAAATGTATAAATGATAGACTGTGAAGCAAAACTTTAAAGGAGGTCACTTGGTTTAAGTAAAAAAACACATTAAAGAGCAGAAGAGTGATTTTTATTACTATAATTATACATGGCATCCAACGGCCTAAACGTACCTGTACTTAATGTGTGCGTGTGTGAGAGAGAAAGAGAGAGAGAAAGACAGCAATGAAGAGAAACCTCTTTCAGCAACATGACAAGTGCAATAAATTCTTTGTTCTTGCCGAAATCAACAATTCACCAGCCATTTTGATAGGCCAACAGTAAAAGGCCAGTCTTTTGTAATTGACCATCATAAATCTAAAAGAGCCATAGCGGAGATACAAAGCCCCTTTAATTCTGTCCTTTTCTCACCCCGTTCCTCGCTGTAGATCTCTGCAGCTCCACGATGGAGAATGTGAAGGTTGTGATATACATGTTACGACCTGAGACAAGTGGCGTTAGCATCGCCTCTGAACATCGATTTCCTTCTACAACTTCCTGACAGTGGACAGGAAGCAGGTGAGCGGCTGAGCAATAATGGGACCCATTACTTATCAAGATCAGCATCGTTTGCCCCTGTCAGGAAGACACTAGCCCCTGATGCTAGTGATTAGCCTCATATTGCTATCGATATTTCAGTTAAGGGCTTAAAGATGTATTAATGTAGAAATCAAAGCAGGTCAAATCTGTGCTGTGGGGTTAAAGATTTAAAAAAAAATCCAAACCAATATAGTGGTTTAGTGGCATTGATTAAAAAAAGAAAGAAAAGAAAGGCACCAAATAGCAGACATTCTTATAGTTCTTGTTATATATTCAGCCAACAATTCTAATTATTCCGTTTGATTATTAAATTATAATTAAAACTATTAATCAGAACCGTAATAATCCTTGTTTTGATTGTTCAGCAAATCTGACTGATTTTGTAGCTGTGGACAAAAATCTAAAATTTTGAGAATAAGACCTCAAAAGATCCTGCTGTGTCAGAAAATAATTTGATGTAGTTATTCAACGTGTTCAGCGTGTCACTTCGGCTGTGATGATGATTTAAAATTCACCAATAGAAAAGCAGCACCAAAACGAGGTTAACAAATCACACAGGACAGCTACAGATCCGTTGGCCATGGCAATGATAACAGATCAACTTATTACCTCAGGCTCACTACAACAGCAGCAGGAGGAAGAAATCAGTAACAGTGAAACACACTGGATAGCTACAGGTGTCAATGACGCAACAAAAATCAAGCTAATGGACAGAAAAAAGAGACTTGTTACCTCACCCTCGCTATGAAGAATGTTTCTGCATAAACATGTAGCACTGACAGTACTTTATTAGCTGTTATTACCTAAAGAGATTCCATTTGTAATGCTAGTATAGTCTATAATATGTAGTTAGAGTTTCTGTTAGCTGTTAGCTTTGTAATTTGTTACACATACAGCTAACGTGCTTACTCAGGACATATACATATAGGGTAAAACATATGACCTCATTTCCTCTTCCATTTCCTCCTCTAACACGGTTTCTTAATATTAAAGCTACATGGATAGCATTAGTAGCACAGGCAGTAAGTACCACAGTAAACCTTTGGCTAATAATATGTCTCAAAAAACGGATAGTTGTAACCTTTAGACATAACGTGTAGCTATTGAAACAGTATATCCACTAACCTGGCAAACATCTACCTCGATCTTGGGTTTTAGTCGAGATTTTAGTCAAATAATGCTCGCAATTAAACCCCTTCCCCATCATACCTCTCCAAAGAACCACAAACACACAAACAACTCAGTAAAACGGATCGCTATTGGTCTGTCAGGTATCAGACGTCGAACCGGTGCCGATATTAGCGTAGCACCCCACCAGCATCAGTCAAGTCCTCATCGTCCTCTTCAGTGATAAGCGTAGGCTATCGACAGCTCTCAGAACGAGTGGGAGATACTCAGATCTCACCCCACCTCAGGAGAGATCAATGGTAGTTTGTGTAGAGTTGGATAATTGCAGCTGTTAGGCAGAAGTGGCGGTTCCTGCAAGTGACTCTCCATATACTGGGGCAGTTGTGTGTTATTACCAGGAGGGGGTCCGGCTAAGTTGTCTATAGGTTTGTGTGTGGGTGTTTATGATGGTCCTTGAGATTGTAGTAATATTCTTATGTTAAAATACACGTGGGGTAAAGTTCTTCATTCAGAACGTATGTGCTGACAGAATATGCGTTATATGACAGGAAGACTCACAGCACTACACTAAATCCGACTCATAACAAATCAAATGCAGTTCATCCCAAAACCTATGGGTGGCACTTAAACCTTATGTTCAACCAAAGGAGATCAAACTTTTTGCACGCCTGAGATCCAAATATGCTTCATCTTCTTCATTTATTAGCGCCATTAAAGCTTTTTATTGATGTACAATCCACCAAGTGAGAGCAGATTTGAAACGCTCAAATTAACAGCACTTTTATTAAAATCGCATTAAGATTCAACTCAACGTTACCTATACTGCTGTAGCTTTCAAGCTTCGGATGAAACCTTTTCAATTAAGATAAGCAGCAGTTTAAACCTATATTTACTCAAAAATTTGCATCTCAAACTTTATAGTTGACACTGATCTTTGTTAGAGATTCTCAGGATATGTCTGTGTGTGGATGTGACGTTTGTTCACTACACATCCATGCAGTCACAGATGGGTCTTATTCTGTTGAGAAATAAAACAAAGAATTCAAGTATCACACGTATTAAAGTGTAAAATCAACCGGTCCAGATCTTTAATCGTCACTCTTGCAACAAAATTCTATTCTAGTTAATAAAATCACTCCACTCAGATCCTCTAGCACTGTTGACTGATCCAACCATCTCTCAGGATACATGGTGGATATGGTATCAAGAACCTTCTCTGTTCTGGCAACTCGGTGGTTAAATGAACTTATGAAATTGGTTCATACAAGACATTATTATCGCCACATATACATTAAAGCACAGTGAAATTCTTTTCTTTACATATCCCGTCTGAGGAGGTTGGGGTCGGAGCATAGGGGCAGCTGTGATACAGTACCCATGGAACAGAGTGGGTTAAGGACTTTGCTCAAGGGCCCAACAGTGGCAGATTGACAGTTCTGGGGTTTGAACCTTGACTTTCCAATCAACAACCCAGAGTCTTACCCATGTGAGCCCCCATTCCACACACACTGCCTAACTTCCTCTAGATGTCAGAATAGCTGAGTCACTAGACCTGACAGGTGAAGACCTACATGATGAAACTAGCCATGTTAGTCATGTTATACGAGAGTGCTGTTGAACATGGGACCTATATCACAGACGCTCCACTTAAACAGATTTAAAATACGTGTGTGATTGTTGAGTCACGTTTGGAAGAAGTCTCCAGTGTCAGTCTCAATGTCATTGTAACAGTCACAATTAAAGCTGTAAGCTCTAAGTTTCCTTTCAAGAGAACTTCTCAGGAACACGATAAGCTACTTTACAACAGGAAGTAACTTTGTATAGATGAATAAAACGAGTAAAATGCGTGAGAATGTCTGATATAAACATGGTACGGTAACTCATCACGATTCATTCATTGTTTCTCATAACAGCACACGAAAGTCATAATTTATTCCTTATATAAATACGAAATTACGTGTATCACTATAAATAACAAAGTCATTAAAGGTTTAAAGGTACAATATATAATCTATAAACACAAAATAGGGCAAAGTGTGTGTAGAGCAATAAACATCGCTCATTGGTGGTTATGTTTTTAAGTGTCAAAGCAACTTCCAGGTTTTTTTCTGCCATTTAATATAGTGTGTTAATTCTGGGCATAATTCTGAGAACCATGCAAGCTTTATAAGTTCTCCTCATCTATAAAGAACAAGGAATACATTTCTAACATAATAATGCATTTAAATTAAAGTCGTGATGCATTAAAAAGAATTAAATAATATTTTGTTACAGTGTATGCATATTTCTTTATTTATTTGTTTCATTAAACATCATAACTGAATAAAATTTACAAATTTTAAAACGAGGTATTACTTTTTATATATTTTTAAATATTGAAGTACACTTGTGATATTAAGCATTAAAACACATAAAACTTTGTACAAAAGATCTGTCTTCCCTTGACCCGTATGATTTCCCCCTGAAGCGTACGTTTACACGATAGACCGATCTATCGTACATCATCATGTTTTACACAAAAATCGTAGAGTTCATATCCAGCTCAAGTGCTTACCGTCGTTAACGCAAAAATGAAAGGTTCTAAATACTAAGACCTTCAGAAGTCTGTGAACATATTTCTACAAATCTGTTTCAGTCGGTATTTTTGCTGATAATAGAATTTGCATTAAAGTTGAACAGAATGAAAATAGACACATTTTCTCTAGTGCTCTCAGTCTTTTCAACCCCACTGCACATTTCCCTTTTAATTACAGTAATATTTATTATGCTTTATGAAGGAAATATAAGTAGCATTATATAAAGCAGCACTATAGAAATGCATTATGTGTGTTTGGTTCAGTTATAGATACATGAATACATTCTGTGAATTTTTTAATAAGTATTTTTCAAATTAAATATACATGAAATGAGAACTGAGGTATTTGAATGTGTCTGATTTGAAGGATCAGTTAGAAGAATGTGCTCTACAGTCTATTAGTTATAATAGTAGACATAAAGAAAAACTTCAGGTTGGTAAATGCTTCACATTGCTTTTTTTTTTAAACATTCAAGTGCATTTCTAGCTTTTTGTTCAATGTTTTTATTTTGTTTATTTGTTTGTTTGTTTTTTTTTCTGCAAATGCTATTTTCCTGTCAAATATGCCTGCTTTTGCTTAGCAAAAACTATAACCTCCTATATAGGATAGTGTATTGTAAATAGGTTAGATTATTACATCTGTCAATTATTTATACCCAGGAATAAATAAACAGGTATACACAATTCTAAACTCGATGCTTGTGCAAATTATATTGTGCATGGTAATAATAATTCATTACAATATGCAAAAGTATAAAATAAAAAAATAATAGAGCGATTACTCCATGTGTGGGAACTCAAAGTTTGGTTAAAACAACACTCGGGAAAGATTTCAGCGTGCAAACAAACAGTAGCTCTTAAAAAAGTCTAATGCAAAAACATTACAGTAATATAATAACATGTTATGAGCTGATTCACTGAATTTTTTTATAGATATGTCTTTCATAGAAAGTGCAACTTGGAGCTTTAAAAAAAAAAAAAAGATAAAAACCAAAATACCCAGGAATCAGGAAGTGGGTTGAGTATTTCACTGATTTATGATTGCTTGGATTCTCACTAAGATCTCTTCTTAGTGTTGGAAAAGCGTCAGCTGTCTGTACAAAAGTGTGTGTGTGTCTGCGTGTGTGTGTGTGTTTTATGTGCATGTGAAAGAGCTTCCGTGCTCCGTCTGACATCCTTTTGATCCCTAAGTAAATGGCTCTGTATTACAAAGCGCCAATCCAAATTACCGGCCTATCGTCTTACACAATACAACAGGAAATCACGTCAGGCGAAGTATTTTCATATCTCGGCCTCCTCAGGTGGAATACCCCACATTAGATGACTTAGATTGACTCTTGTTTACTTTCCAAAAAAAAAAAAAAGAACCAAAATCTCATCATCCTTCCCCCTTCCCCCTCAATTCCATTCACAGCCCCAACCCTCCCAATTAAAAAAAAAAACAAGGAAAAAAAAAAAGCATCTCAGCCTTGCAAGTATTGCTTATCATATTAATTAAAATCTGGCTGACACAATGGGCGCCAGCAGCTGCGGAGGAAAGCGGGGGAAATTAACAAACGTTTGATTTGTTGTATTGTGGATGTGACACGTATTATACAGGTCAGAGTAAAACAAAGCGCCAAAGCCCAAATATGCTAATGGGAATCTGGCAACCCAGGACTAGTGGCACAAACATGAAGGCTTGGGCTAAATATCTTATTATTTGGCAGCACACGCCGAGAACAGGGGGGGGTTTGGAGGAACAGAAAGCGTTTTTTGTTGCCAGTTCCTGTCGAAGAATGATGGGATGAGGTGCGAGAGGTTGTTTGTGCATGCTCATGTGTTTATTTACATAGAAATTGGTTGGTAAATGTAATTAATTTGAGACTATTCATACCGCACCAATCTGGACAAGAGCGAATGAAGAGTAACAAAGAAGTTTGGGAAGTGTTCTTAAATTTGAAGATGCTTTTTTTTTTCTTATAATGGAAAGAGATGACATAATATGATGCGGGATAATATTTTCTCAGTCGAAAGCCAGGAAAGAAAGGACGATTTGCTAATGGGCGGCAGGAGAAGGTTGCTGTTGTGATGATTTATCTGAAGCAGAGGTGGTGAGAAGTCAACCGTTCACTTGACACAGCATGACAGGACATTATGTATATTTGTCCAGGGTGGTGAGCGACTGAATCACAGGGTTAGTGCAGGTTATACAGGGTTAGAGAGCGAGGGGGACGGAGCTGCCCTCGACACGCAACCTTAGACTTCTCGGGGCACTCAGAGACGGATGGTTCAGGAATATTAGGCATCAGCCTTTATTTTTGCAACCGAGGTCACTGGAAGAGGTTCCACAATTACGCTCACACCTAAAGTGATGTTGGATTGGAGTAATGTTCCTTCCTGATGTTTTTTTTTCCCTTTCATTTGCATCTTTGGACGTTATTTCATAGACCTTCATATAGCTCCAGAAGCAGCACTCACGTTAGACAAATGAATCCCACGTTTGTGATGTCATGCTGACTAATGATGATGAAATGAGGGATGGAAAGGACGGTGGCAATGGAAGAGAAAGCAAGAGGGAAAGTGACAGTGAGTGATGCAGTCTGTAATTATGAGTCTATCAAGAGGCGACGAGAGAGCAGGCAAGTGCTGGGAGGAACCATCGACACCCTGCATATTTGCTGGGGGCCACAAATTACCCTGACCCCCCCGAAAGAAAAAAAAAAGAAGAGGACAGTTTAATGACTTCAAATGTAACCCTGCAAACTGCTCAGCAATTAAGTGGCCTGATGGTTTCTCGGGCAGTTCATAAACGGTGTATCTTAAGACCTCGGAAACAGAAAACAACAAAACTGCATCGTGTCAACGTTTAGCTACATACAGCGTTTAATTCAAATGAAAAATTGATTTTTTATTATATTTTTTTAGTCTCAAACAAGTTCTCACCCAGACTAGTCTTCTCTACTATCTACAACACTACAGTAATGTTCGTATGATTATCATGAACTACACTTTTAATACACACTTTCGAATGTCAATGTTTTTACGAAGCTGTTTTACCTGACTTACTGTCAATCAGAAAGTAAATAATAAATTCTAAACTACATAATTTAGTCTAATGATCAAATTCCTATGATGACGGACACAACGAGAGCAAAACTGGTGCAAATGTACTGTTGTTCAGCTATTATTAGAATTAACACAATCGATTATAAATCATAGATGCAATCAAATATGAAGCCATAATTTGGAATGAACAGTCTCATAAAAAATTCACATAAAAAAATCTGTTTTCATTTATTTGACTGAAATATGGCTTCTTTTAAAATGTGAATGTTTATTGCATATTATTTTCCATCATTCTTCATCGTTATTACGTCCGTTTTTGTAGTGGTGTAGTTGTTAGGCTCGTAGTGGTATGGGATTTCGTTCAATTTTAAAGACACCAAAAAAAAAAATCTTAATTAATGTCTGCTTCTGGTGAAAATCGAAACCTTGATCCAGATCCAGACATCGGTGTTGTTTTGTGTTACACCTCTACACTGGATCTAACTGGACATTAGAAGGAACTGTGCTGAAGTGTTTTGGGGTCCAAGCACCTTCAGAGAAAAACAGGGGCACTTTTGTGGTGAAGTCTTTACACTAGTCGTGTTTCTAAAAGGATGAATGATACAACTAGAAGATTTAAGATTTAGATAGAAAGACATTTGTCTGATGAAAATGACCGACTAACAGCTGCTTTAGAGTTGTATTATAAATGAGTTTAAGACAACATCATCGTTGAATAGTGCATTATGAGATGAGGGGGGGAAAGATGACACCACACCTCTGGGGCTGGAGGTTTGATTTCTGCCTCTACCATCAGTTCGTAAAGTTTACAAGTTTTCCTTCTGCTTCAAGGATTTCGCAAAGCATGCACTGGGTTTGTGTGTGTTTTCTGTTACTTTCTCGGTAGAAAATTCAGCGTCATGCCAGTTCCGGACGCTACACATGCCGTAGCCTTTTTTTGTGAGATTTTTTTTTAGAAGAAGCTAAACAAACGGTCAATACTGAACCGTTAATACTGAAGTTATTTTACTCTTCTAAAGTAAATAGTGATAGACGTTGATTAGATTACTCCTGGATCATTTTTGTGAGAAGGAACATGGACAGAAACACACTTTCCTGAGTGTGTGATATGTTTGAAGCAGCTTTCTAATGATACAAACATCTAAGCTTGATTCTTATAAAGATGTTTGGAAGCACATTGTAAAAACCTGGCCATAAAACCAAACAAGTTGGAAAAAATGTGACAGAAGAAATTTAGGAATGACTTGACTATATAGTACAGTGAGACAAAAGAAATAATTTTGGCTTCTCTTTTAAGGCTCAGGGAGATTTTGCTCACCATCATTGCCTCTAGCTTGCTCATTGGAGATGAAAATAAATTGAAATTTAAAATTGGTTTCTTCTGATTTCTTTTTTTTATATTCCTTTTGAGCTGCTTTGTGACAACGTCCGTTGTTAAAAGTTCTATACAAATAAAATTGCACAAAAGCAGTGAGAATAAGTTATGAGTAAAACAAAACTATTTCAAGAGGCATAAGACTCACTTAACGCTAACCTGCTTAACATCTGCAGGGATACTTGAGACAATAATTTAAGATGAAGAGGGTCAGCTGATGATAACAAAAAAAAAGGTTGGGAACCCCTGCTTTAAAACTAGAAAACGTCACCTTCGTTACGGTTCACGCTCACCTCATTCAGCACAAAGCCCCCTTTGAAGCCTTCCTGCCACCACGCTCGCAGTCACTGGGGGTCGAAAGAAGAATTTATCTGAGGAAAATTAATCCTTCTGGTCAAACTGTAATTAATTTTCAGCTCTGCAGGTGCCAAGTAAACACAATGAAAAAAAAAAAAAAGCAGCGCTGCCTTCTTGTTAGAGCCGTCAATACAATGTCATACCTTCATCCTCCTTGTTGAAGTTGTTGTTTCATTTGTGTTTAGAAACAGAAAACAGAAAAAAAAAGAAAAAAGCGAGAGGTAGTGAGGAGCGAGCAAGCGGCCTGCTGAGTCCAGGGCCTCCGGGGTAACCTGTGTCTGTTCAGGATCTTTTCTTAGCACTGTATACAATAGTGAGAGTGAAAGATAATAGTGTGTAATCGCTTATGTGTGGTTATTGAATGGAAACGTGCGCCACATAATAGCAGAGCTGTGAGGTGGCGTGTTTACGGTAGTTTCAGGATAAATATGTTTGGTTTGGATTGGAGGAAAGATTACGATAACAAACATTTATATCCGTTATAATGTAAGTGACAACAGGAAGTAATTCCTGCACTAGGAACTGACTACGTGCTAAAATTTATGATGTACGTTAATAAATAAAAAAAATATATTGTTCACTTGATTTATTATTTTTCCCTTAATAGAACATCCTGTTTTTTTAATTATTTATTTAAGGATTGTCAAATGTTTGTCGTAGTCGCACCTATGCTACAGATGCAGTGGAAGGAGATTAGGCTGAATATCACTAAGTGTGTGTGTGTGTGTGTCCAAAAGTGAAAGCATCCAGCTCTTCCCTCACTCTGTCTCATGTGTTTATATGAGCGAGAGCAGAAGTTCTCTTCCTGTCTCATTCTACAAAAATCCTCTTCTCCAAACTGTCACCAGGATGCTGACATGCCTCCCGAACAGGCCGATGATAAACGACTTGCGGGCACCAGATTTCCATGGAGTCAACCCCCTCATCCCGCATATGTCACATTTAACCCGCATTTACTGAAATCAATTATCCAGCTATCACTGGGGCAGGTGCTGCGGGGATGAGCTGCCTCCCATCCCTCCGTCCTCTTTTCAATTAGGAGGTAAATAATCAGCGTTCAGTGGAAGGGAGGGAGTGATGACTCTCTCACTCTCTCTTCTCTCCCCAGGGCCCTCTTTATGTCGATCTAGCCTGTAGCGTCGAGGCTAAAGACTCAATATGGCGTGTAATGGCCGTGACAGTTGGTTAATAGATGTCACTTCTTTCTGCTGATCTGAGATCAGTTTATTCAGGGGTTGAAATGTTCTGAGACGGCATGAAAACTGGAGCGAAGATGATGTAGGAACAGTGAGAGCCCCTTACCATCTGCTGCTGGTGTTTGTTTTGTCAGTGTTCAATATTTACTGAGCCCTTGGAGGCATGAGGGTGGCATGGTGCCAGTGTGTGTGTGTGTGTGTGTGTGTGTGTGTGTGTGTGTGTGTGTTTGGGGGAGGGGGTTGTAGGATGAATGAGGTGAAGGAGGGGTAGAAGGGAAAATGATGTTTGTGTGTAGGAGGTGTGTGATGAGGCCTATCGGGAGGTTTTGTGTGTGTGTGTGTGTGTGTGGGAGACTTGTTTGGAGGTGCATTTCATCAGGCTAATTAATTTACAAGCACCTGTTTAATCACGGGAACTGCTTGAGGGAAACAGAGAACACACACACACACACACACACACACAAACACACACACAAACAAACAAAGACACACAGCTTTACTGATGGTTAAAATGATTTTATCTCTCATGTCTACACACATACATCATGCACACACACACACACACACA
>JAOTRN010000027.1:8049005-8059381 GCA_028566695.1 Bagroides melapterus | reverse complement strand
GACTGTTTGATATGTCATGGTGTCATACCAACCTAATGTTGATTATTCTCTTGAAAATGTTTTAATTCCTCTTATACCACAGCAATTTTATACTAATAAATGCACACTTGATCCTACTTCCTTCCCCACAACATTAATCACATACACCTACCCATTATCACTTACATTATAGAAGCTACTCTGTGTTGTTCCCTAACCTCAATTTATTTCTCTTTTTATTTAATGAGACTACAATGCAGCTTGTCATGTTACTGAGAAACCACTGACCCTTCCGTCCTTAAGGTGCTCCTTCGCTTCTATGCGTTTCAAGCCACTTTAATGAGCTTCTCCCATCCGGGCCGAGCTGCGAGGACTAATTGATAAATGCTTTTAATAATTCCTAATTAGCACAAGTACAATAATAATTGGCTTGCTAATCTGCTGGAATAATTAGTGGTGTAGCGTGTGGTAATGCCGTGCGCCCGAATGATCACCATGGGGTTCCTAATGTTGACTGGCCACTCGAGGGGGGTTCCTGTGGTGGGGACAGAGGCATCTTTTGTCGGCTAGAGAGATTGTGGGTGGCCCCATGTTTTTTGGCCTGGAGCTTTTTTGTGTCGTGCTAGTAATTGAGTCGCTAACTAGCTTGTGAATAGAAGTAGTGTGTTGAGGGTTTAGCCAAAGAGGCCATCGGTGCAGACACCTGCTCAGTTACCTCAGCGTCTGGAGAAACAAAACGAGAAACCGTGTGGATCTGTTTGAGACTGCGAAACTGAAAAAAGTTTGTGATTCTGCCATGGTCGATTGAGTTTAATGGAGTTCAATTGGTTTAACGGTATATTAAATTTAATGGCTGATGGAAGAATATGAATGTAACTACAGTGAGGGGGAAAAAACGTTTCTGATGTCTGATGGTGAATACCATGTGTTCTGGCCAATAAGCAAATCTGTTTTGACATTTATACCACGTGACATGTTAAGACTACGTGCTTTCAAAATGAAGTCTTGTTGATGTCATTGTGTTGTGGATTTCCATTTAGACTCTTTTACGCTGTCTGAAAATTAACTCTTCGTTCTTTACAATCTTGTTACAGTTCACCAGGTCAGATCTGGGCACATCCTGCTTCATCCTTTGCAAAAAAAAAAAAAAACACCCTTGTCTTTTATACTGTATATTACTCAGTGTTCCCAGAACTCAGTGTAAGAATTCCCTTTAGACAGGCTAGAAAATCTCTGGTGCCCTCTAATTATTCTCTAACATGGTAAATTGGTGGAAAATTAGCTGCTAATAATCCCTTAATTCGTGCCCTGCTAATGGCCTGTTATCCTAAATTGTTATGTTAATTGAGGTTTCATCATAAGTGGGGATTGATCATGCTGTCATAGGTTAACACAGGTTTTTTTTTTCTCTTCAGTCTTTTTCCAGCAGTTTAATGCTGTTAATAAAATTCAGTTACCATCAAATGTTACACCCACAATACATCTTGCTGATGTACTTTACATTATCCCATGGCTCTGCTATTTTTATTTGACGGGTTAAAATCCTTAAGATCTTCTAAAAGTGCTCCTAGACGTTCCACAATCCTGTAGAGAAAATTAAAAGAATGTCATTCTATTTCTGCACAGTTTGCAAAAGTGTGAAATTCAATCCAATATTTTTTTTCAATCCTGCCTCTCAGAGGCTTTCCTAGGTTTCTGCTACTGCCAGGAGCATATCCGCCATGCCAAGGTTGACATGTCATCTACGTAGAGGGAAGGCCGTCTGTAAAATATGCTAACATATATAAAGATACGGTGGGTCCCCTGGCCTTTTGCTGACATTTACAGCTACCGGGCAAGGACATGGCCTTTTCTTTCTTTTCCTATTTTTCCCAACTAATCAGGTGGCTTGAATAGAGGCCAGATAAGGCTATTGTTTGCCTTGACAATGTCCTGATGGTGTGGCCCTGTGCAGATCATAGGCAAGGCTCCTCTTTTAAAAAGAGAAGAGCCAACAGAGAGAACTCATTACTTTACTGCCTCCACGTTAATTAGCTAACTGAAAAAAAAGTGTTTTAGAATAGACAAGAAAGGAAAGGAGAAAAACCTTTGCTAACATCTGTGTTTTGGGTTGAGTGGGGTTTTTAAATGGTGTTATGGGCAAGTGTGTTGTAATTATCAGTTCTAATAGATTTGATGTAAAAGACACTAAGATTTATTTGGGTTATGATCCCAGAAGTACATGCCTCACTTTCACTGAATTACACACTGTCCTTATTACCTTACTTACCTTATTGATAGCAAATATAAACAAATGTGGTTTGAATTAAATTGGTACTAATCAATGTTCGGGAAAAAATATTGACCCAAACATCGATACTTGTGCAACACACTCAATTCATGTTGAATTTTTATGAATGAATAACAATAATAAAAAGCTTGTCCTTCTGATAGAGTTCTCTTCTTCTGTGATCATGTAGGGTCTGTATTATTTATCCACTGTGTGCACTTTGCTTTAGTGGCATCACTATTCAGGCCACACAGTGCTGTGGTTTGATATATGAGGAATGAGACAGAGTGTGTGTGAGAGAGAGAGAGAGAGAGAGAGAGAGATCACAGGGGACGTCTGATGGTCTTATCAGTCTGCTCGCCTTTCTTCTCCCTCTGATCAAAATCATTCCATATGTTTGCTCTCTCCTCTATGGACTGGTGGCCTTAAATATTAAAGAAGCAATTCCTAGGTCTTCAAAATGTCATAGTGTCATCATGCTAAAGGACGTAGAATGACGATTGCTAATTTAGGCAATGAGCTGAACTGTACTAATTTGAAGCAAGAAATATAACATCATCTAACCTTACTAAAGACTAAGAAGAATTATTGATGGATATTTTTTAGATTTCCTGCAGTGAGATATTAGGGTAGTGTACAATTTTACAGCAGATTTGGACCAAGGAGTTTCTCTTGACACTATCACAAGACTCAGCAACATCTGGATCACAGGGGCCTTCATGGGGCCCTATGTATGTGTTATGTGTAATGTAAATGTATATCATTGACATTGTGATACTTTCTGAAATTCTTTCTGTATTTAACATTTATGTAAAGCGGACAATGTCAGCATTTATTAAAAGTCGGTTCATTTTTTTCTTTAGCATACTTTATGGTACTTTCTATATACAGACTGTTTATAGCTGGTGTAGCATACATGACTACAGGAATTAACTAGTTTTGAGGATGTTCCGTAACATTGACACTAAATATAAATGGTCAAAAAGTGTGATGTCATAACCATATTAATAAATGAAATATTTGAATCATTGTCAAATCACTGGAATAAAACACTTGAGGACATGCTTATGTGATTTATTCTGTATTCCTTACTTGTTATACGTTAATTAGATTTTTATAAAGAAGACAGATGTGACTGTGTTGGGTTTGTCAAACGCAAAAGTCTGGATCAATGTTTTTTTAAGGGTTGATTAGAAATATGTAACACCCAAGCTAGTATGAAGTTAGTCTCACACATTCAGCCTCAACATTCTTATCTTTGGTAATCCAAAGCCTTCAACAGGATCTCCATGTATAACTGTATTAACTGTACAAGTCTTTTCTTCTTTCCCCATGTTTATGGTATAATGTTTTCAGAAATCAAGCAGTGTTTGTAGCAAGTCATCTCTTTCTTTGTGTCATGGACTTTCTGTAAGGACTAAAGAGATTAGTATCATGCATCGAGTGTGCCTCTTTGACGACTTTCTCATGCACCGACAGGTTAATTTGTTTTTCTCGTGTTTCCTCTTTTGTCCGTGCCTGTCATATGAACTTCCCTCCTTTTTACTGTATGAGGATGCTGGAGCACGGAAGGGGTTGTCTGGGGCACTGAACTGAAACTCCCACTGTTTAAGATGACTTTTTACACAGTGGGGAGTCCTGAATGGAGGATTGGGTAAAAAAAACCAAAAACACAACAACAAAACAAACAAACGAAAAAAAAAGAGATTTCTTGTGTAATGTAGCAATGTTAGCTTGAGAGAAGTAATAATAGCTTATCTTTATTCTTAAAGAAGAGAAGACAATCATGTTTTATTATTTTTTTTTTTTTACAGCATGTGAGATTCCTAATCCAGGACATTTTATGTTCTGTAGATGCAATTCCTAAAAGAAGGCTTGTAGATTTCTTTCAGAAGACAATCACGCCCTAACACGGGTTGGAAATGCACATGACGTTGATCAAATGTCATTTTTTTGCAGAATACTTATTAGTAATTATGCCAAAATGTCTTATAATGTTTCAGCTCATCTCCTTTACAGGTCTACACAGTGTGTTCAGAAATACCACACCAATCCCCAGAACTATTAGTATCACTGTAATGATCCATATTCGCTTGGCCAGACTGATTCCTTATGTAAAAAATACAGCTTTAAATTACTTTAATGCCATGTAAAAGTGTTGCTAAATTACCACCACATTACTTCCCCCTAGTGTAGCACTTAAGACCCAGCAGCTGGACCAGGATATTGGAGCCATTTTGTGTCATTAGCCATCTTCTGATTGGTTGTAAAGACTCAGGGGAATATGAGAAGATGGCATTTAGGAAGGCATCTTTACTGATTTAGCTTTAAAAACACAGTCGGGTGCACAAGAGAAAGGGGATGATATGATAAATTCACATTATTATCAGTTCGCAGTGTGATAACTGTACAACCCAATATCACTGTTTCCTTTAATCACGATATTTGCTTACTTATTTTTAAAAAGAGTGAAATAAAATGCCATTAGAGCATCTACATTCTTTAATCATTCAACTCATATGTTTTAACGAAGAACTGAATAATAAGCAGAGAGTTAAAAAAACAACAAAACAAAAAAGGAAAACGTCTTAATTGAAATTTTTACATAGGTATTGAATTGAGAATAATGATGTCTCCTACAGTGTTTATTCAAGTTTTTACATAAGTGAATATGAAACAAAATGAAAAGATGGTATAAAGGGATAAAATGTGATCAGTATAAGCTCAGTATAAGCGTACATGATAGTACATATGATAGATGCTACAGCTTATAAAACAATCAGTTGTCCATGGAATTCTCCGGCAAATGATTTGAATACGATGCTATTTATTTCTGAATTGCTGCCGCTCAATAGTGTGTTTTCAAGGGCTTTTTCTCTCTTGTGCTCTATTACCAATGCAAAATCTAATTGTCATGCTTATTTTTAAATTAATAGAAAATGCACGGCATGCCAGATGAGCGGTGAGATGCTTTAGTGTTCTTTGGCAACAATTCAATTTCATACCACAGTGAATATGCTGCCTAAATGTAATTTAGGGAAAAAAAAACACTAAGTATTATAATCAAATTTAATTTATTTTTTATGTGATATTTTGTAAGCGTATTTAGCCCAAGAAAAGGTGCATTATTACGAATATATTTACTGCTTTTTCAGCACTTCCAATTAGCCTTAAAAAGGTCATTATACAAAAAACACAATAGGTGTTTACATCCTTTTCCCTTTCCCATTTTTTCCACGTGTGTTTTTACCTCATTTAGACTAATAGCAAATTTATAATCAGATATAAATTCTTCATGGTCGTCTTTAAAAGAAGGTCATTTGGATATAATAGTGTGCTGCACAAAAAAATAAAATCCACAGGGTTATTAGTCTGCATTTTATGGCACAGTGTGAGGAGCCTAATAGCAAGCTGTCAACAAAACAGTACTGCAAAATCTCTAATGATTTAAACATTCATTGAATCAGTGTTGCTCCCTGCTGGACCTAATTTTTATATTTTGATTTAGTTGTCTCAGAGGGCAAACTACTGTGCACCTCTAAACCGAAAGTCAGGTACAGCTTATAGTGTAGAATAGAATGCATAAATTGTAGTATATAAGCATTTTTTACAAGTGTGTCTAATTGCATCTACGTGTGCACTTCTGACTCTTTGAGGAATGAAACAACAATAAACGTTGTATCATAGAGAGTATTAAAAAACAAAGACCCATTGATTAAGTGGGTAACTAGTCAACACGCCTTCAAAGCCTGGTCTGGTGCTTTTTATTTATTTATTTATTTTATTAGTTCATGTCGACTAATTTTTTTGAGCGCTGTTTCAAAAGTGCTTATGTTTACTATAACAGCACTAAAACGTTTCACTGAGATAAAATAGAAAAGCTCAGCAGATGAAGATGAAAAGCAAGGCAGTTTTTATTGATGCATCTTACTCTAAATTGAGCTAGTTAGCTTACATGCTAAAGTGAGTGTAGCTTCTTCAGGATCTATTTCCACCAGCAGAGCAAAAATAAACCAAACATTTGGCCATGTTGTGTCACTTACTCAGTACTAATTTCTTGTGTTTGTTAAAACTGATGACTTTATTCAATGTTATTGAGTTAATTGTGTTTGGAGTTAATTCACCACTTAAAAAGAATAAGTATAAAAATTGCAATAATAAATATAATAATTTTGAATACGAAGGGTTATGAGTGTCACCACTGAAACAAAGTTAATAAAGAACGCCATGGTCCACACTTTGAGGACCATAGGTCACTTCAGCTTGGACTTTATTATTACTTTATTTATTACTTCTATGGTTGGAAGTTCAAAGAAGCATGACGTCTCTGGTAAACAGCCAACATGTTACTGTATGATACTGTACACATGTGGATAGTATTTAGATATCTAATATTTACTTGGATAGCGTATGTTCATAAAACATATTCCATCCATCCATTCATAAAACTTTGAGAAACTTTTTTTTATTATTATTATTTTAGATAGTTTACTATTTAGTTAACGATTTATTAGCCACATGCTATCGGAGACAGAAGAAAACCGGAAGTGGATGGGAAGGGCGCGTGCGCAGCCACTCTGCGTGTGTCAGTGGTGTCAAACAGCCCTGCGTGCACGCGCCACTTCACTGTAAGCGAGTGATTTTTTGCTGTTTCTATTGCAGGGTTCGTCGATCCTGAAATTGTGGGCGCTACTGTCTTTGCTCGCCTGTGTAATTTACTTGTTTCCTACTCGCTGTGATTGAGGCGAAATGGAAGCGGCCGGGGCTCAGCGCACTCGCAATTGCAGCTGTTCTTGCCCTATATTTTGCTCTTGTCTAAAAGAGCACTGCTTTGGAGAGGGGAAAGCCGGAACTGCAATTTCATACGCGGTTATGTCAAGAGGCTGCACCATGCAACCCTGAAACTATTATTTACATGCCCTCTTGCTCTTTCAGGAATTTTCCTAACGAATGCATATTTTTTTTATAATCGAGATTTACCCTATATTATGATGCACTGTTTAAAAGTATGTTAGTTTAGGGCTATGCTATAAATTAATCCAGGAAACAAATTAAACCAGACCCCTTCACAAGTCCCTACACTGAAAACCACTGCTGTTGATATGTGTATAAATATAGAATATATACAATATAAACTCACTGACAACTTTATAATATCTTCGCTCAAGGAATACTTTATTAGGAAAACCTTTAAACATGCACGTTCATGCAGTTATCCGATCCGCAAAGCAAGCGGCAGCAGCACAATGCCAAAAATCGTGGCGTTGCAGATCAAAAGCTCCAAATAATGTTCACATCAAGCATAAGAATGAGAGAACACGTCATCCCAGTCTCACTTTGACGTTGATTGTCTCCAACAGTTTTTATTCACATTGTGTATATTAACGGTGTTGACGTCACGTTGATGTATGTGCCAGATAGGCTGGCTTGAGGATTTCAGAAACTGCTGATCTCCAGGGACTTTAACACACAACAGTCTCTAGAGTTTCTTTTTTAAAGCATTTTGTGAACAGAGGAGAAAGGCCAGACACTCTTTACAACCGTGGTGAAAAGAAAAGCATCTCAGGATACATAACATTGAATCATGAGGTGGATGAGCTACAACAAAGACGACCAGAAATAAATAAATAAATAAACGTGCGTGATTATATGTCTCAGCTAGCTTTGTGACAAGTAATACAGTAACCTCCTCTCTATACCTTCCTGGTTAATTTAGTTTTGGTTTCTCTGGTAACTAAACCATCTCTCTTGGTTTAGCTGCAGGATTTTTGATAGCAACTCTTTCCTTTGAAGGATTTCAGCTAATTTAGCTTCTTTGGATAATATAGACATCCCAGGCTCCAGAGAACACCTACACCTCTCACAGATAAACACAAGCGTATGACTCATGGGCTTCATGCTTAGTGTTGAACAACACGGGAAGCATGGGAGGTTCTTATATAATCTATCTGAAATGAATAGTGAAAGGAGCTTTGCTAAACTGTACTGATATATTCAGAAAGTCTGAATACTATTTCGAATGAGGCAGCTTTCACATGCTGTAATTAATTATAATAATCTCAGCATCAGCCTACAATAAATGTGTTTGTTGTCAACAATTCTCATGTTCTATACCTTTATTATGTACATTATTATAAAGCATTTTAATTCTGCCATCCTCCTAACTGCATGACCTTTATGTTTTTCTTCTTTTCCTCGTGCCACAGGGGGGCAGATGTCCTCGCTAGTAAAGACCTGACTGATACAGAGTGTTTATTTTAGCCACAGACTCTATCCATTATGAAAAGAAATAACTGTTGTGGTCGGCCGTATTCGGTTACGAGCCGCCTACAGCGTCCCATCTCTCTCTCTCTGTCTCTTGCTCTTCTTCTGTCTCTCAGCTGGCTACTATCTAATTATCCCTTATGCTTAATTGGCTAACTACGACTTACTAAGCCATCCTCTTGCTACTGCTGACACGCTCGCTCGCACATTGTTGCTTCTCCAGGTGTCCTGCAGCATCCAGCATCCAGCTATGATAAGAAGCTCAAGCTCAAGTACATATTAGTTTCAGTAAGATGCATAGTCTATATATCATATAAAGGAAGAAAACCTGAAGGGGTGTGCTGTTATTAGGAAATAAACCATGATGGAGTGTGTTGAATTAAAACAGATTATTCATTATTTTCCGTTTACAGCAGGATAAGTGTGTTTTCCTCTCATACCAAAGCAATTTGTCTCCGATTACAGACTATCATTTAAGTTTTACACGTTCATTTAATCTCATGGATTATCCACAATATAGTTCCTCCTGTTGGATTTTGAAATTCTGATTAAGATGTTGATATTTATTATTTTCATCTCAATAATTAGCTTCTGATTTTAGATATGTTGGCGCCTTTTTTTTTTAAAATTTAAATGAGATGTGTGCAAATGGGAAAAACATTTAAGTTAAAAAAAAAAAGTCTCGTTTTCAGAACCCTACATGCACATGCTTGTAAGTTTGCATATATGTAAATGATCCCTTCTCCCAGTGGAGCAATTACAAAACACGCATATGTTTTTTGCTGGAACGAATTGAGTCATATAAAATGGATCAGTGAAGTGACTGATATGCACTGAATTGAGGAGGCAGGACACACACACACACACACACACACATAGAGCTTATTAATCAGCTCTGACAGCAGCTATAGGAGGGAATCGACAACGGCCACTAATCACAGAACGTATCTACCTCATTGATCCATAATCCCCTTTCACAAAACAGACGCAATTTTCTATAATACCTATAATACTGCTGCATTCAGACTCAAGGAGCTGTCAGACAGCCATCATGTCAACTTACAGAGACTTGCTGGAGTGCAGCTCCCATCATACCACATCACCAAAACTCGGAAAACAGAAACACACCTTGTAGGTCTTTTTGAAACCCTCTTATTGAGTTTGAAGGGATCTACAAGTGGGAAATTTCAAGCTTGGCAGGAATACATTTCAGTTCAAAAGCGATGTACTTTATGAATATGTTCATGATCTAATTATAGTAATCGATCAATAGGAAAAAAATTCTATCATTGTTTAATGGGAAAAATGTGACTATAAGAGCTTTAGTGTGTCGTATATGTGTGTTACTTCACACGTTGATAACTTTAAATAGCTTTTCAGGAAGGATACACTGATACTCTGGATCTCTCAGGGCTCATAATGTTGTTCTGCTTTGGAGGACGGTCTTAAAGCCCAGCGCAGGTACATGCATGATGTTTTGCAGGTTTAGTAGCAGAGAGTCACTCAGTTATTAAAGAGAGATTTCAATAAGAGGTCAGCATCAGTCAATACTCAGAGCTTAGTATCAGATCAGAAATAGAAAATGTGAAAGAAAAACAAATGTGGAAAAAAATCTATTAACATGGAAATGAATTGACATGTGTCAGGTGGCTGGTTGACATTTCTACCAATAGAGAGGTTGTCAGCAAAAAAGTTTGGCACCTGAGATTAGTTTACATTTGTCTTTTGTGTATAGGTGAGAATTTGTTTACATTTAACTGAGGTGTGAGTGTTTCTGGGTGTGTTTATGTGTGTGTGTGTGTGAGAGAGAGAGAGAGAGAGAGAGAGAGAGAGAGAAACAGAGAGAGAGAGAGAGAGAGAGAGA
>JAOTRN010000027.1:8029528-8048905 GCA_028566695.1 Bagroides melapterus | reverse complement strand
GTGTGTTTGTGTGTGTGTGTGTGTGAGAGAGAGAGAGAGAGAGAGAGAGAGAGAGAGAGAAACAGAGATAGAGAGAGAGAGAGAGAGAGAGAGAGAGAGAGAGAGAAACAGAGCGAGAGAGAGAGAGAGAGAGAGAAACAGAGAAACAGAGCGAGAGAGAGCGAGAGAGAGAGAAACAGAGCAAGAGAGAGAAAGGAAAACGTACCAATTTTATGTTTTCAAACTGCTGCTTGTGCTGCATCACGTGGCAACATAACGCACGTGGAGGAAAGAGCTGTCTTCTATTTTCTTCCGCATACACGTGTTCGCTCCTGCCCATGATTGGCTAGTGTCACTGTGATAATAATGTCATCCCTCTCAGTTAAAGCCAGTTTTTCAGCCTCGGTTCTTAGGTTTTTGGGATCGTCGAGCTTTAAATTTGTGATCTTCCTGCAGTAGGAAAAAACGCTTTTCCTTCATGCAGTGAGATTTTCTTTGGCTTTATCCCATGTGGTGACTTAAGAATACACCTAGACTAAATGATCACACACATTAGATGATTGTGTTTTTTTGGAAAAGAAAAATCCTTATGGGACTGGCTCGCTTATTCCTACCCACACGCTCATACTCTGGACACACACACACACACACACACACATCCCGCTGACTATCCAGATGATCATGTCACAGCTCTTATCATGGCCAAACAAGCTTGCTTGTTAATGTATAGTGGAGATTCCAGGTTTCCCTCCATCTTTGTCTTCTCCAGGAGGCTGGCTAATCGCTCTGGTCAAGGCGCTGGAGTCAGCCATTGACAGTGACAGCCAAGAATTATGGGAGATCATCAGGGGTTAAACAGGGGGGACAGTAGCCATTATGAGTGACTCAGCTGTAAATTAGGATGTGGCTGATAAAAGATAAAGCTATTTTTAAAGGGGGCTGTTACTCTGGAATACTACAGTGATTATTCCAGCATGTGTGACTGCATTGAAAAGAAGTTCCACTCACAATGGAGGTCTAATAATTCTGTCAATAAAAACTGGAAATATGTAAGGGGCGGTGTGATACAGATCAACACTTAAACATTTATGGGACATCAGGAGGTAAGTTAGTTCTGTTATCACTTACACTATAGCAGCTGTAAGTAATTATTCCACCAGCTTCCCTTTTTTCTCATGCAAAAAAAAACCCAAACAAACAAAAAAAAACATCTTGTAGAAATCTCAAAGACTGTTACAGTCAAAACTTAAATAAGCATTAGACATCCTTACACATCAATGAACATATATTCCACACACACACACACACACACACACACACACACACACACATATATATATATATCAAATTTATAATAATATAAATCTCTAAGAATAGCTTTAAGGTATCTCTTTTTTTCTGTAGTTAGAAAGCGAATGCAACAGATTCATATAAATATAAAAGAAAACTTTTTTTAATGCCTTTTGGCTTATTGTCTTAATCAGCAGATACGTGTCTTATTTGCACCTTTTTGTCATGTAAATATGATGAATTCACACACACACATACACACACACTAACACACACACACACACACACACACACACACACACACACAGCATGCTTTCTATTCAGCCTGACTCCATGGTAACCGTTGCTATAAACAACTAGCAGGACGACTCAAGCCAAGCTGCCGGTTATTTCGATGTGCTAAAAATCTAACAGACGACACACTTTCTAACAAGAGCTTCTAATATCTTCTGCTTCGATGGCACTGATGGATTTTTTTCCACTTCTGTTTTCTATAAATAAAGTCACTCTGATTTTAGAGTTAGATTTATTGAGATTCTATGTGGTCAAGCTGTTTAAGCAGACCTTACTGATCTGTGTGTGTGTGTGTGTGTGTGTGTGTGTGCAGGTGTGCGTGTGTTAGTTGAGGGAGGCATGTTCTCATATCTTGGTCTGGATCTAATAAGATTAGTAACAGCCAACGGATTTGATATTGTGTGGACATTTAGTTAGAAATAAAAAAAAAAGCCCAAATGTTTCTTTTTTGTTAAATAATAATGTTGAAAGTTGAATTCCTGGTGTAGTGTGTGTGTGTGTATGTGTGTGTGTGTGTGTGTGTGTGTTCTTCTGTCATTCCTGGCAGTTCTGTTGCAGATGTGAATATGTTGTCATAAGAGAAGTCAGCCTTCTATTCCCACTTTTACAAACACAGAATACCTGAAAATCCATCTTCTGCACCACTACACACACACATACGCACGCACACACACACATGCACACACACATGCACACACACACACACACACACACACACACACACACCAATCTTCCTTATCCACAATAGCTTTTAATAAGAATCATTTCCAAACTAACTGTATAATTCTTTACAGTGAAGAAAACCAAGAAAATAATTGCTAAAGAATTTTTTTCCCTGATCTACAACAAGCTTTTCTTTTTCTTTTTTCTTTCTCTAACAGATATAAGTGCTTTCTATTTTCTATTCTGTGTACCAGGATATATATGTATATATATATCCTTTATCTATCTATCTATCTATCTATCTATCTATCTATCTATCTATCTATCTATCTATACGTATATATAGATAGATAGATAGATAGATATATAGATAGATAGATAAAGGAAAGATTCACTTTATCTAATGTTACCTGACAGAAAAAAAACCCACTTTACCTCACAGAATCCTGTAGTCACTGTATCCTGTAAATACAGAGTACACTTAATTTTTTTAATTTATTTTTCTAATTGTTTTAATTGTGTTTTTTTTATTTTAATTTTTTAAAGATTCCTAAATTCCTAAAGAATTCCATAAAAAAGGTGCAGATTATTGCACAGAATCGAAGAAAGAGACTTTTACAGAATCAAATGAAAGCCTATATACAATTTCTCATAGCCCTGATAAAGAATACTTGATAATAGAGTCGTGTAAACAGAGTTAACACTCATACAAAGATCAATAGAATTTTACAGAATCCTCTAGCAATACTTTAGAAATCTTTTAGGTACATGGAGCATATAAATATAAATGACACTTCATCTCTTTAGTGAGACTCGACACTTCAAATGACATTTTAATATCTTCTCATCAGTGAAGAACATTTTGTTTGCCTTGTCTGTACTTTTCACTCATCTTTTCAGAGGGTGTTGCTTTTATCCTAATCATGCACACACAGGTTGTTCTCAGGGAAAGGTCCGAATACGGGAGCAAACACCCGGCACACACACACACACACACACACACACCCCATCCCCGCACACTCCTCACCTCACCACCCCCCGTTTATCAGGCTCAAAATGAGAAATACCCTAGATTCAATGCAGAGTACGCCTGCCATACAATTACTGGATTAATCATTTTATTCTATTACTGAACCTCCAGAGAGAGAAAGACTCCACACACACATACAGAGAGAGAGAGAGAGAGAGAGAGAGAGAGAGAGAGCACATTGTGTTAAAGATCTGCTATTTCAGAGCATTTTCCATACAGCTTGTAAAAGCCGTGAGGTCAAGGGGTCACGACTCTTAATTACATTCTAACAACGCAGAGATGGCCACAAGAGGAGGAGGAGGATGAGAGCAAGAGGAGAAAAAGGGAACAAATGCGAAATAATATTGCAGGAAATTATAGCTTTTGGTAATGTTGCAGAGCCCCTCTTCTCTCCATACGATGCCAGTGAGACCCACAATCAGACACAGCCAAGGTTCTCACCCTCAGTACCCAATTATAACAATGAGTACGAGAGCTCCTCGAACAAAACAACATCACCCTACACACGGGGGGGCGAGAACAGAGCAGTAGACTAACACCATGTGAGCAAGTTTCATGCAAGTTTATTCATGCTTCTGAAAAACACCATAAAGCTTCCAATGTGTTTCTTTATCTTTATTTTTACTTAGATTATCCAGAGTTTTCCTTAGGCCTTAGAGTCCAAAGTTTTGGAAAATATAAGTAGTAGAATCAATATAATAATAATAATAATAATAATAATAATAATAATAATAATAGATACAGATATATAAATAAATATTCTATTGTTTCTTAAAAACAACATGATTTATGAAAAATAAAACAAAAATGAACAACATGGCAACAATAGTAAGAAAAAAAGGATAACAACAACAACAACAATAATAATAATAATAATAATAATAATAATAATAATAATAATAATAATAATAATTACAATGGTGGGATAACTTCATGAACTACAGGCAAAATACAATATTTTCAGCCCTGCATAAATCTATAAATCTCACACTTTCTTTTGCTATACTTCTTGTTCATGTTGAAAGAAAGAAAAAAACATAATATGTACAGGATTGAGTGCTGTTTTGTCCTGAATAATGAGAGTGGAAGCCATATTATCAGTGATATAAATGCAGCTGAGACGTCATTAGTAACATACTAGACTCTTATTTGATTCTGTTTGAATGTTTTCCTTTATAACAAAGCTCTATAAAGACCAGGGTGGAACCCCGACCTCAACACTACTGATCAGCTGGAACACATGCCATGGACATCACTAATGCCCTTGTAACTGAACGATTACAAATCCCCACAGCCGTGCTCCAAAATATTACAACAGCAGTTGTGGACTACATCTGGAAGAGAACGTTCAACAAGCAGTTATGGCTGTAACAGTGTGGTGTGTAACATTTGGCCATAACTTATAATATATTTCATCATATCAGCATTGTTTTTTTTCTTTATTATTCTTATTATTATTTGTTTTTGTTTTATGGTGTTTCCTGGATTTTTTTTTATGTCGTTATTATATTGCAGTTAAAAGCAAAGAAACAATATTCCACCTGCATCTTCACTCAGTCTGTATTTTCTATCCCCAGATTTATTTGTCTGGCTTGTTTATAATGAGTCCAGATGCTACTGAAATATCTCATCTAGGTTCTTCTTTAGAGAATAATAATCTAAAGAGACCTAGGATCTTTCAGTATACATGTCTATATCATCCAGAGTACATAGATATTTACAAGGTTACTATATATATATGTACTATTTTATTATTAATATATACATTTTTGCAGTTTTTAACATTTGTAAATTTATATTTTGTCTTGTCCTTTAGAAAGCCGGGATAAACAATTTAGAATTAAATTATTCTACAAAAGCAACTGTCTATTGTAGCCTAAAGGGTCCACACCTTTAAATAAACTCCTCAGGATATGTAACACTTGTTTGTCCAGATTTTCTGACAGGATTATTCTTTCTAGAGACCCTGCAGCAGTGTGACACTGAAATCATTCCTTCTCTTCATCCTCTAATCAGACCCCCTGCGGCTCTTGCTCCTTAAACAAACCCATCATGATCCCAAATACTCCCTGCTCTTAGAAAACGAGGACCTTATAATCTCTTGCTGAGCCTCTTTTAAACACTGATCACTTTTTTTCCATCTGTGACCAAACACGGATTGGAGAGTGGTACGCCAATGTTGACATTTCACTGCGAGTCCCCCCCTCTCTACCACCGCCGCCGCCGCCGCCGCCACCACCACCACCTCCTCCTCTCCTCATCCAACCCCCAACAGCACAAGACAGTGGTGTCTGATTTGGTATTCATCCGGCAGGGTCGCATATTAATCAAGTAGCCCCCGCGTTAGCCAGTCTCGTCCTGCCTTTCCACCTGCCAATCTGCATATCCGCATATTACGGGGCCGAGGCCTGACACCCCCTCACCACCCTCCATCCCTGCGTCTTTAATTTCCTACCGGAGCAGATAATGATCTGCTTGTTGAAGCTGAGGGGAGCCTTTGTCACACAGAGGGCTGATATTTTCAGGCGGTGCGGGTGGGGGGTAGACGGCGCTCTGATTAATACCATGTTGAGAGGATTCCGTCGGGGCTTGTTTCATTACAGATGAGGTGATGAGACGGCTCTCGCTCTGTTCTCTCGCTGTAAGTGCCACTGCTGGTCATTTTTTTTTTTTTTGCATTTAGTTTTGTTTTTTGGTCTAATATGGAAGACTGTTAATGGGGTAAAATGGAGCCCCAATAATATCAACAGAGAAAGTTTGTTCTTAAAGCTGTAGTAGTTTTGGAGGTTTTTTCATCATAATGCCACCGAAACATCCAGGAAAAAAAAAAGACTACAAAACTTCAGTCTAACTACAATAAAGCACATAAATCTAGCAGCAGCTCATGATAGCATACATGTAGACATGGGGAAAGTCACCTTCCTTTTAATCCTCACGTGTGTTATTCTTTATTCAGATTCTTGAGTCATGAATGTAAATTTGACTTCCATAGAGCTGTGAAAAGCATGATAGATTATTAAAAGATTATTAAATGCTCAGTGTAATGTTTAAATGTTGGGAAATAACACACACCAGGAAACACTTCGGCACCGTCAAATGATTTCAACATGCAAATGGCTTCACATGAGATAACTTCTATTAAAGTTTTAAGCTAGTGTATGTAATGGTTCAGACAGGAGAGCAGGGTTGCCAGGTGTTTACATAAGGTGGTCTCACAAATCTCAAAAAGACCTGAGAGTAGCCACAAAAATAGGTAGATTTTTACTTTTTCTTAACCTGTGGCCACTCATTTCTGATGTACAGACTCTGTAGCACTTTTTTATCATCTACTAGAGCCATTATAGTCTTCATTATCCCCCTTTTTTCCCTCTTCCACTTTTTGTAATATACAATATGCTACAACAGCAACACTATGCACTAATACAGAACACCCACTTTTAATAAAAAAAAAAAATATATATATATTATTATTATTATACCTACAACCTTTTTCAAAACTTGCCCATTTTCCAATAAAAACAGTGACCCTGGCAGGTCAAGAATTTCCTTTCCAATTTACTTCTAATCTTGAACTTTCTCTCACTTTGTAAAATTCCTTTACATTTTGAATTTTTTTTTTATAAATTTATCCCACAATCACTCAAAAAGATGGCAGAGGAACGATTATTCCTCAGGGACATTGTTTTCACTAGCCTGGATAATGGTACAATTATTTCTCACGCTGAGAAACACAACACAGGGTGCCTGAGCAGTCGAGTCTGCTGTGTCACTGCGTGAGAAAATGAAATTAATTTTGTCGTGCCGAAATCTTACAGGAGTTGCATGTGCAGTGCTGGACTAATTACTCCACTTTGAAAAGGAAAAGAAAGTTGTTTCTCAGTAGGTAGCATCTGTGGGGAGCGACGTCTCCTTAGTCGGAGCCACTAGATTTATTGTAAAAGAATTTCATGACAATTTCACTGAATTGTATTGTGACTGTGGGCTTTAAATGTTGTGTAGAAGCGGCAGGTTGAATGCCACTGAGAGACAAAAAAATTAAACAGCTGTTCCATTCAACAAACAGATGATTTTTTTATTTTTTTTTTGACAAGAATATTACAATGTAGCAATTTTGCATCGTTCTAATCGTAAACTTTTAAAGGTTTTTCATTTGCAGTTGAATTCCACAAATAAATTGAAACGATTATTCTTTTTATTTTTGGCTGTATGCTTACTGATTTCCATGTCTATCATACCTAGCATAATTAGAATGCCTGGAAGAGATAATGAGAGATGTGGTAGCCTAGCGGTTAAGGTGTTAGACTATAGACTATAGACATTTGTGTGTTTGTATCCCAGGGCCATCGAGCTGCCACTGCTGGGCCCCTGAGCAAGGCCCTTACCCCTCAATTGCTCAGCTGTATAAAAGATAAAAATACAAGTCATTCTGGAGAAGTCTGTTACATGCTACCAAATGCTCATGTAGCATAAATGGATGAAAACGTTAATGCTGGCTAGGGTAGAAAGATATCAGAAGACACAGTGTGTCACAGCTTGTTGTGAACATCAGAACTGGACCAATTGAAGACATCATATACAAGCCTGTTTTTTTTTGTGTGTGTGTGTGTGTGTGTGTGTGTGTGTGGCGTACTTAAAGAAGAGATGGCACCAGAATACGCTATATGTAAAAGACAAGCCTGCTGAAGCAGTGTGATGCCCTGGGCATTGTTCTGCTGGGAAAACTTGGGTCCTGGCATTCGTGTGGATGAGACTCATGTGACACACACCACCTACATGAGGCCATGAGGGTTGAGAAGCATCTACAAGACATAAATTACTTATATAAACACAGCTATAAGTGTTCTGTCACCAGTCTATAAATAAATTATTTAAAAAATGAGCTTGTTTTGTTACCCGGTAACTGGAAGGCTTCTCTGTCCTGTGAAAAGTTGACATTGAAGACTTCTTCCGTTAATTATAAATAAACCTCAACATATCACTGACGTAGATATGATCGATATCGTAGATATGATCGATAAATAATTCTTAGCTGTTACTATAGAAATAATACACATCCATTAATATGATTGCTGATTATTTCGTTTAACTAACTTAAGCTGCTTTGAAGATGAAGTTTGGTACAGATAATTAATGCAGCGAATAAAGTCGCCTCGATGTCACGCGTTATCAAATTATTTGTCTCCTTGCCGAGTTCAGACCAAACGACAATGCAGAAAATGCTCCACGTAACCCCTGACATCAGAGAAAGCTTCAGTAATGAATTCATTAAGCTGTTCTCGCTTGTTCGAAGTTTTATAAGAAGTCTTGTGTGAAGTGGGAGACGCTTTTTGGATTTGGGTTAGAGAGTGGGCGTCCACGTGAAAATACAATCTATTATGTGTGCTGTTACATACTCTTCACCCTTGCCCTTGACGGTGGAGCTCAACAGGGGTATTGGGTGCATATGTTATTCTAATTCCACCTGGAAACACACACACACACACACACGCAGACTACTTCTCATATTCCCTTGTTCTCTCTCTCTATCAGACACACACACACACCCTCCCCTTTTTGCTTGCCTCTTTCTCAACAGGCTCTTTGGCCTTTTTGAAAGGATATTAAGAAATGCATCAAAAATGCATCAATCACATGAAAGTCCTTCTGCCACTTTCATTTCCTATTCACCCAACACACACCCGGCGTACTCTTAATACCCTGCTCTCACCCTCCATCACACTAAGGTTCATCTCACTTAATCTAGCCAATTGGTGAAAGGTTTACAAATGCTGGCTGACAGATTTTTTTTTTATTCTATTACAAATGACAGTTCATTCTGTCCTGCTGTCACCTGAGCCTCCTTGTAGCCCCAAAGCCCATTGTAACGTACGGCAGAATTAGAGGAAGAAAGGAACAATAGTGTCATAGAAGAGAATCGTCTTGACCACAGCTGTCAGTGGTATTGGCTAAGGAACGTTTGGCTGAATGAAAAGCATTAGACGTGTAGTAATACATTTACTTTATTGACCAAATTGACCACTGCTAGTTCATGTAAATGCAATGCAGTTGTGATAGTACAAAACACTAAATTCCACTTAGCCCGGAGAAAACCAGCAAGAGCACACAATGCAGACGCTTTCCATAATTGTATCTAAATGGAACGGGTCAAATCTGAAAGTAAATTACTGTAATAAATTGCTAATGAATTCACCATATGTCATGCTAAAGTGATTTATCTCTGACAGGCATCTCGCTAGGCTGAATGGATGCTCTTCTGGAGGTATAATAATAAAAAATAATAACACAAATACGACCGCATTCGATACTTTAATCTGTTACTTAAGATGAATGTCCAAATTTATCCAGAAAAGAATCATGTGGCTGGAGGTTTGCGTTTCTACTGAGCACAAATTTTATAGACCACAAGGCCAAAAAATCATAAAATTAAATATGTGGAAGTAGTGTTATGACTCCTAATTGGTTGGAATCCGCCAATGAAAATGAAAATGAAAAAAAAAAAACAAACAAACACAGAAAAGATTGAACATAATCCCAAAATATAGCAAGCTTTATAAATAACTGCTTTATAAATAATGCTTCCTAACGCTTCCTAGATCCTGAATAATTAATGCATTAGAACTGCCTTCATAATGTGTCATATAAGCTGAATATAAAAGACATGATGTTATAATCACTACTTAAATGTTTGTGTTACATAAAAACCTAACACTTATTAGGAGTATTTAAACTAGCCGATGTCAGAAACTGGAAAATATTACGTAGGCTTCATGATGTGTTATAGTTTAGTTTTGGAGCCAATAATCTAAATCCATTTCTGCAAAACAAAGGCATGACAGTCAGTGTGTCTATACTCTACAGAACAATGTCCACTGTAAGATATAAACCTATATCGTATTGTACATTATACAAGATAATAGATATTATAATATCTACTAAAATATAAGGTAATATCTGTGCATCAGAAATGCCTGTGCTCTAATGTGACCTTGTATCCTACACAAAGGCTGAGAAAAATGTGTCTGTTTATCCAGTGTCTGAATTTGTGTGCGGATTTGAGTCCTTTTGTGTGGGTTTCGAGATGGAGTTTGACGGGAAATTTTGCTGAAACCAAGCAAACACACCTGCTGTATTGAACGTACTGTATGAACTACATCCAAAAATGTTCACTTAAAAAGCAGCTGTGAGACTAGCATGCTAGTCTAGGACTCCCTCTGGTTCCTCCCTCTGGATTTGTCTCAAACTGATTTTCTTAGCTGGAAAACAGAATTCAATTCAATTCAATTCATATATATAATTGTATAGCTTTTTTAAAAGTGGACATAAAAGGGAATTATATTATATAAGGGAAAAACTCCCTTAGATGGAAAAGGAAAAAACCTTGAGAGGATCCAGACCCAAAAGGGAACCTCATCCTCATTTGGGTGACACTGGAGGGTGTGATTATATATAGTCCGACTGTGTATTGAGTCAGAGTTTGTTGTCCTCAAAGACCACATGGAGTTGGTGTCTTCTCTTTGACTGGAGCTGGTACATCTCTAGATGCCTCAGGATCCTCAGAGGGTTGGCCTCCTCACTGAAGGTCCGGAATCTTCATGACATGGAACACAACTGGAGCTGGCACAAATCTCTAGATGCCTCAGATACGCTACGCCTGGATACGCTACGAATTAGCGTAGCTGCTGTTCATAATAGCAGCATTCAGTGAGAAACCAAATAGAGTGTCCAGAGGATAATGGTTTAATAAAGTATTGGCACAAGATTGGTCCACAGGGAGTCTTATATAACCAGTTTAGACCATCATATCCCCATCTGTCATAGTTTAGTCGACGTCTCTCATTCAATTTGCAACGTAACTCTGACAGTGTATTGTCCTAACCAGGAAAGTGGTTTAGTGCCTTTACAAAAGGAAATCTTTTCTTCTCTTGTCTTATCTTACCTGTATATTAGATTTGTCTTTTTTTCCATATCAAGTGCTTGTGTTTATCCTAGGCGAAGTTGTGCTTTTCATAACGTTGGTCTTGACTAGTTTGCTAAGCTAGCCTGCTTGACCAACTCGACAATGGGGTTTTTTTTTTATTTATTTTTTTTACTTTAAATGCAAGCATAAGCCAAAGTTAATTAGCCTAAAATGGGTTTATGTACAACTGAATGGATAATATGGGATAATACACTAGCTGGCAGGCAGTTAGCTGCAAGGCCAAGGCTTTATTAGCGGCGGATGACATTCATGCTGTGACTAGCATTAGCATGCTAATTGTGAAGGCTGTAATTAGTTGTGCGGAGAGAGGTGAGTGGCCTGGAGGGTGAACTCTTATTCACTCTTACAATGTCAGACACAGGCGGCAGGCAAAAATGCAAATCTGCCGTTCAGCTATTGTGCTGGCAGACCTTGGAGGAGACGAGTGCGAAACGCCGAAAGGTAGAGGTAGAAAGAGAGAGAGAGCGAGAGAGAGAGAGAGAGAGACTGAGAGAGAGAACTTGAGCAATAGAGGATGAAAGAGTAATAGGGAGTGAGGGGAATGTCAGGGATCGAGAAAGGTGGGAGGGTAGCAAAAGGAAACAGAGAAAGACTAAAATAAAGGGAGTCCTGAAAAATAAATACAAATTGGTCTTGTACTCAGGTGAAAGAGAGCGAGTGTGTGTTCTCATTGTTCACAAGTGTTCGGTGAATAATGACCTCATGAGGGATGTTGGATTTTGCCGCTGTCTCCTGGTTATTGTGGCTCCATCTGCAACTTGTTTTGAAGCTGAAAATGTTCTCCCTCATTGTAGAGATCTGTGAAGAGTGTGCGAGGCCGAGCAAAAACATTTCACGAGGCAGGGACTCAAAGTAAGAACAGAACAGAATGCTGCTAGATACGTAGCTTACGATAGGCTAGCCGTGAAGTCAAACTTAAAGCAAACCGAAGACAACTTAATTCAACTGTTTAATTGTACAATCTATCATCTACAGATGCACTGGCTATCTAGCGCAATTCAGCCTTGTTCATCCGTCTGCTCCTCAACAACTCTACTGAAGGGCCTGCGATTTTTTTTTCCCTTCAGTAGAGATGAGATCCTTCAGACACACACTGGCTGATGATCAATACAGCTGTCTGTCATGCAGTACTGCCACCGTTACTTGGGACTGACAGTTCTATATAGTCAGCCAAAGACGCTGGATAAAAATCATTGGCCGTTAGAGCATTGCTGTGTGAAAAAATGTTATATAAATCAATATGTGAAGCTGCGCCATGGATGCCAGAGGATTTGGTAAACCCCAGTCAAATGGTTTTGTTTGTCTCATCTGGGATTGATGCTTGTAAGTGTTCATGATGAACTGTCATGTCTTCATATTGGCAGGTGAGAATAAAGTCTTCGAATCCAGATAAATTGCCTCAAAATGGAATATTATGAATTTTGCACCAATACAATAAACATGTCAAGCTTAACATGAGGAAAAATGCAACATGACGACTATTAAGTGAGCTAGGGATAGGGTGCCATTTTCTTGTGGGATGTAGTAGCACAGGTTTAGTCCATGTGGCATGTGACTTGACCATACAAGAGGGAAAAGCCCTTAAAAAAGAGAAACACTGAGGCTCTGGACATGTCTGAACACTAAACATGTCTGGACATGTCTCTGTGATTTATACAGTCAAACACATGTCCATGAATATAACTTCATTTATTAACTCTATTTTAATAACCTGTGAATCTAATCTAAGAAATTCTAATCATATCCCTGCTTGGACCTTAAACATTAGTATTCCTACAAATTGTTTTATTTTTCCATAGACATTTGTATTTATTTTCATGTATGAGACGATATTAAAGACATTTTCCTACTTCATTTCAATAGCCTTTATTTAGCTATAAAGATTTTCCTTAAACAGATACATTATATATATTTAGATATAATAATTAATATAATTGAAACAATAATTTATAATATATAAATAAAATTATGTATTTATTTTCTTTGTCATTGGTATTATTTATATCATCATTATAATCATTATTATTTTCTTATTTCATCTGACTGTGATTTGCTTTTATTCAATATTAAAAGACAACAACAGCAATAATAATAATAATAATAATAATAATAATAATAATAATAATAATAATAATACTTACTTACTTACTTACTTACTTAAATATAATACTGTTAATTAAACTTTACACTTTACACTTTTATTTGAGAAAGATTTTGACTCAAGATCCTTCCATTTTTAATTATTATTTTTTTTAACATCATAAATGATTTGATAGGTCATAAAGAAACACAATCCTCAAAAACTCACAGGCTCAAAACATTAGAAGACATCCTTAGCAGCTAAAAACCATGAACTTGAATGTTTGATTTCTTATGTAGCATTTTGTCTATCTGGTGCACCATCATACTTGTACCTGATATTACATTCATCCTGCCATCACATCTGGACCTACATCTGGAATAATCCACTTTATTACTAACGGTGTGTTTTATTTTCTCCCCAGTGTTCAGTGCCAGTGAAGTTTCATGGAACACTTACTCTCTTTCATTAAATCATATGCCTGTCATGGCCATTGTGCAACCTTTCTGTTTCTAAGCCCTTAGACATACACACACACACACACACACACACTTGTACACGCTCACACACTTCCCCCAGACTTACAATTGCTAATTTCCCTGCCCAAGGACATCCGCATCCATCCAACAACCTTTCAACAATCCTAACCCTCCAACTTGAAATTTCGAATGCCACAACTTTTAATTTGCACAGAGCTCCGATGAAGAAAGCACTGCTTTTATATAAGCTTAGAGAGCTGCTGTTCTTCTGTAGTGCTGATCCATACAATTCCTGAAGCTTTGGCAAGCAACAGCACAGTGCCTTGTTCGTTCCTTCGTTCATTTCTTCTTCCTTTTTTGTGTTCCTATTTTCCTGCCATTTCTCACCCCCAAAAAATCTATTATTCTTTATATTAAATTGTTAATTTTGTTATACCTGTAAACAATAACACATGATTTATTTTTTTTGTCTTTTGGTTACATTACATTTTTTTCTTAACAATATATTCCTGATTTCAGTTCCACACTTACTCATTTCAAAAATAATTTTATTTGTAATGAGAATGAATCCTTCAACTTTTTTCAAAAAACAAAATCCTTTCCGGAATTATTTTGTTGTTTATTCTAAATATTAGTCTAAGATCGACCTTCATATAAACACCTTAATGAAAAAGTTTAAGCTATAATCTTGCGTCACAGTACGTTTATTTATCCGTATTTTTAAATTGTTAGCTTGACTGTTGAAAGAATTCATTACCTTTGTCACAGCTAATGATATTTCCACAAACATGGCCTTCCTGTGGAAAAGTGAGTAAATGTATTTGTGAGATGATAATATTAATGCATAAACTGTACAAATAAATAGATGTAAATGTCTTAAAGAAGTCAGATATATCAATATTCCATGTACTAACCTATAAAAAAATATGCTTTTATAAAGACTATTTAAAAAATAGGCTTGTATATGTGAAAATGAACCTGTAAATCTTGAGCATTCCTTACTGAGCATCAAGGGTCCTGATTAATTAGGGTTTCTCATCCGTCCTTATTTTAAGTGACACCACAGCAATTGTTTATTTTATTTCCTCAAATGTACTTTTGTACGATTTCTCTTTTACAGTGGACGTAATATAATATTTAATAGATCACCGGTAGCCTTGAAAATTGTTAAGGAAAAATCGAAGGATTTATTGTTTCTCTGAATATTTAAATCCACATTCTTTGCTATTTATTAACTCACTCTACTATTATGTCGGCTTTTATCTAAACACAGAGACGTCCTCAAAGATTTGGCCAGGCACAAGCAATCTATCTTCTTTCCCTCATTCTTTACAGACACCTGGCCAAATTATTCATTGATTCAATGGAGAATTTGGTCGAGTGGAAGTTCAAAGGATCGTAGGCCCTTGTGTGTGTATGTGTGTGTGTGTATGTGGGTGTGTGTACAGATGGAGACAGAGGTGTTGGGGGGAAAAAAAATGATGTGAGTGCTTCATCTGTGTGTAGCTGTACTTATGAGTTTGATGTGAAGGACCTGCTGTCTTTATTTTTTGCTCTCCATATTTATTTCCTGTCTTTGTACAACACACACACACACATGCATTGCCTCCAGCAGTAGTGTTAGCGCCGTAATCTTCCCAGTCATCCTCCAAACCGTACAAGCTTAGCTCTCCTTCCTGTCCCAGATTACTCATTACAGCCTCATTCAAACCTCTCGTACGGATGCGTCTCACTTTGAAGACGGTTGGCTTTGTCGAGGCAGAATAATCACTGATCTCTGAGCTGCAGGGATCTGCGCTCACAGGAAAGATGAAGGACTCGCCTCGGGCTCGTCTGATGCAAACCTGAGTAGCTTAGCACTCGGTTATGCCTCGAACACTTGGCATGTGTAGACACTGTGTCTTTCAGGTCCAAAATTCAGCACAGATCATTAGCTTGAACTATGCAGAGGAATGTCTCAGACACGACGGTTTTCTGGAACGTTCTGTGGCTGCAGCTAATATTTTGCCGTGAAGCTGTAGCTGTCTCCTTGGGTGTGTTTTTAGAAGAAAGAAAGAAACCGTGCTACATCCAATTACGCCACACTTTGATCTCCAACAAGATATATTTTCCTCAGTCTCTCCAGGATTGGCTTTTTCGTAGAAGGCAACACTTTGGTCTAGATCCGAAATAACTTCTGCATCGTGTCTGAAGGTGAATTTCTGATTAGCCAGAAGTAAATAAAGAATTTTTTTTCAAACAAGCTGGTTAGTAAGCGATTTTTATAGATAAGGGGCCAAGCATTTATTAAGGGGCTCTGAATGAAATGCTGTTGTCACCATACTGGATTAAAGCCACTTTATTAAAGCTTCAGCAGCCTGATCCATGTCCTAGAGCTCGGCTTTCTTCCTATACTGTAAATTTAGAGATGTGATGGTCAGGTCTTCATCAACAATTATTTGAAGACTGGCAGGATGGAATTATTGTTGGGTCTGTGGTGAACTCCAAAATTGTGCCGACCTTTTAGTTCCACAGGAGCTCTTGGTTGCTTAAGTCCACTTATTTACAAACTGTTGTAGAAATGACATTATTTACGTTGACATTATTTCCTGTGCCTGTTTCCAAGTTCCCTTCTGTCTCTGGTTCCTCTCAAGGTTTCTTCCTCAGGGAGTTTTTTCCTCATCACCTCAGTCTTGTTCATTATGGATAGATGTTAGAGATAAATAGTAACTTAATTTTAAACTTTAAACTTATTTTTTTTATTCAGTTTCTATTCTTCTGTAAAGCTGCTTTGAGACAATGTGAATTGAATTGAATTGAATTGAATTGAATTGAATTGAAATGAATTGTCCAGTGGAATAATGAAGGATGAATGAGAAAAGGTCTCCAATAACAATTCCAGTATTCCTGGAACATGGCTATAGTGGCCACACACAACTTTGTGTGTGTTTGCTAGAATTCTAAAGTAAACAGGATGTGTAATTTTATCGCCAATCGGATGCTTACTTGAATGTAAAGATGATAGGGTTCCTCTACACGAACATCCTGGTGGTTTTGTGCGCAGGGTCAAGCACTTAGCAGGGTTCTGGGAGTTTTTCGAAAGGCTTTGTAATGCAGCGAGGCCTGTGGTTTGGCAGATCCGATAAAAAGAGCCGTGTGAATAGAGAGAGGTGTGTTGCTGCATGGCTGTCTGTGTGATTTTTGTCTGAGTGAGAGATAGAAACAGACTCCCCACACTTTAGTAGATAATATGCATAAGACTTGATCCTTGGCAGGACCACAAATGCACTGTTGTGCTTCGGCGTGTTTCAATAAGAACGAGAAAGAGCGAGAGAAATGGGATAAAATAGGGTCTTCGTCTCAGACTGGGGAGGGTCTCAATTTTCTGACGACTCTCACGGTTTCAGAGGGTGAAGAGGATGTAAAGGCTATAATCACAACGATTACAGACAACACTCACTGCAACCCCACCACTCTGCTACTCTCACTGCCTAATACACACTCACACTCTCACACACACACTTTCTTTCTCGATCTCTCTTTGTGTCTCTCTTGTTCACAAAAGGTCCACCCATTCACGTTTTTTGTGGAATATATGCATTTAGTCTCAGTGATAACAAGATTTCGATGTAGAACTTTCTTACACCACAATTATCAAACAACAACAACAGCAGATAAAAACATGAGCACATGACTTACTTATTGATAATTACATCGATTAGACACACTGTATGACTTGAAGCTTGAAAACCGTGAATGAGGTGGAATAGTGTTGTGTAGAAGTTGATTCCAATATCAGAGTTTTATTCCTCTGTCTCGCGATGGATCCATAATATGTTTACATTTACAGCATTTGGAAGACACTATTATCCAGAGCAACTTACATTCTATTCTCATTTTTATTTGATAGAGCAATCAAGGGGTTTGCTTGTGGTTGATTGGTGGACCTGGGATTTGAACTCACAACCTTTTGAGCAGTCATACATCTTAAACACTAAGCATCCACATCCCTCTGTTAAAGAAATGTTTTGTCTGTTAAATGATGGATTTTTTTTGTTTATTAGTTAGAGATCATGTAGATCACATGCCCAAGTGAATTAGCTGTTAAACTAGAAACAATTAGAATGACTGTCAGTTCAATACACACCTTCTGACCAATCACAATCAGGAATTTATTGGTCGTCGTTATAGAGACTTATTAATACAGCTGCTGTGGTACTTTACGTGTTTGAGGATTGTCGTGAGAGCTTTTGAAAATTTACCATTTCAACAGTATACACCTTTTAAATTTTTTTTATATATACACTTTCACATATCATACAGCTTTCCCCCAGCTATAGCTTCTTTATTGATCAGAAATTGACTCAGTTTCTTGTTCACTCTCTTGCTTCTGAACATTCATCCAGAATGCAGCTGCATGACGTCCTCCCATGAAGTTCTCCCACACCACCCCATTGCTACTCTCCCTCCACTCGCTTCTTGTAGCTGCCCGAATAAGATTTAAAACACTGATGCTTTTTGCACGCTCCCACTACTCCTCCAGCATCATCTGCTCGACTGATCCCTCCATCTCTCGGAGTACAAGGAAGACCTTCATTAAGAGTCTTCTCTGTTCTGGCACCTTGGTAGTGGAATGAACTTCCTCTAGAGTCACTGTCTTGGAATGACACCTAAAGTCCTACCACTTCATGATTTATTTAAAATAGTACTTTAACCCTTGTGTTGTCAGTGTCCTTTACTTGCTATACTGTATTTCTGCTCCAAGAGAATTTTAAACTGATGATACTCTTAGTTTGTGACCCTGTTTCATGTATCAGGACGAATTAAGTCACTAATAAGTCGCTCTACAAAGGCCAAATGCCATAAAGCTAAATTTAAAGGTTAAAATTTATTTCTAACAGTGATAGATTTAATACAGAATGTAATATGATGCCATAAAAAAACCTAGCATGAAACTCACCAACTTGTAAATCTGCCATCATCATCGTCGTCGTCGTCGTCGTCTCTTTTAGAGTCATTTCCTTTGAAGGTACAGCAGAATAACCTTCAGAAATAGCAAACACTACAAAATGAGCTGTTGACTGATCCATTGAAATAAAAAAAGGCATTAAACAAAATAAACTAACAAATTAAAGCCATAATCCATTAATTAGAAACACTTAAATCTATTAATTAGCTGATTAGAATTTTAGGTAGCTTATTTACACTTTGATTATTATTGTTTTCTGAATACCAGGTGATTTTGGTGCTATTACTGTTAATACTAATGAATAGAAATCATGTATTTTCCAATGACATATTTTCAAATTTGTAAAGAATTTTCCAGATTAATCTAATGAAGGAAAAAAGGGATGATCTCCATCAACACATGAATAAATGGGTTTATATGAAAACAAAATGAGAGTGTTGAAAAATTCTCCTTGAGTATAAACTGGGATCCTTTGTGTCTGTGTGTGTGTGTGTGTGTGTGAGAGAGAGAGAGAGAGAGAGAGAGAGAGAATGAGAATGAGAGAGAGAGAGAGAGAGAGAGAGAGAGAGAGAGAGAGAGAGAGAGAATGAGTATATAAAAAAAATAATCTCTGTCTCATAGACAAACCAAAAGACA
>JAOTRN010000027.1:7858154-7870684 GCA_028566695.1 Bagroides melapterus | reverse complement strand
GTGTGTGTGTGTGTGTGTGTGTGTGAGGAGAGAGAATGAATTAAATATAGATTCAACTTTGTGACTGAGAACTAACATTTTAATGATACACAATATGTCACAAGGTGGAATCTTTTAGGAAACATTTAATTTAATGCATCTTTTTTTTTCCGTGCTCCGCGATGATGCAAAAAAAAAAAAAGTACCATGACGTTAATATACAATTCTCTCACGTTTAACTAACTCGGAGTCTGTCGCTTAACACAAAATGAGCAACAAGAGACCCAAAAGTTCACATCTGTAGCTCAGAAGCAAGGGGGTTAATATTTGCAATATTTTTGCAAATTTAAAGCTTTAAAATGTTTTAATCTGATGAGAGAGAGAGAGACAGAGAGAGAGAGAGACAGAGAGAGAGAGAGAGAGACAGAGAGAGAGAGAGAGAGAGAGAGGTGGGGGGAGATTGGTTGGCGATAGTCTGTTGAATAACTGTTTCCTTAGGGGAAGTGAGTTTGTCATGGAGGAAAAGAGAGATGGATGTGGATTAAAACTGGTGACAGCCTTGATGTGAGGAGTGTCGTGTGTGTGTGTGTGTGTGTGTGTGTGTGTGTGTGTGAGAGAGAGAGAGAGAGAGAGAGAGAGAGAGAGATTGATTAGAATGATTTGCTGTTTGTTTAGGTCAAGCTTGGGTTTGTTCACATACCTTCCTGTGAGCTCTCTCTCTCTCTCCCACACACACACACACACACACACACACACACACCTAGCTAAAAGTGCTGTAGCCACCACAGTGTGCATTTTTTTGAGACCGTGAGCAGTAATTGGTCTTATTTCCATATTACTGACACACAAAGGGAGGAGCTGAAAAAGCAGATCACATTCACTGACACATGGTCAGGGTTGAAGAGACGTGTTTGAGCAACTGATCAGGACTAACCGCATGATGTGGACGTCCTTTCTGCATCTGAGTGAGTTAAATGTGGAAACCTCTTTGTGCGTGTGTGTGTGATCTGTGGTGCTATAATGACTGCTTTTTTTTTCTTGATCAGCTTGTAATCATCTTCTCGGTTGCAGATTTCTCACTGCATCACTGCAGACCTCCTCCTGTGTCCCTCTGAGCGTTCTCATACACACACATTCACTGACTCACTGTCTAAATAAACGCACCTTTTTCTTATGTTTATGCTGCTCTCTGCTCTGTAGGAGCTTTCAAACCATTGCAGATGATAGATTCTGCTGGAGTCTCAGAAGAATTCAACTTTAATGATTAATGTTGTTTAAAAAAAAAAAAAAAAAAAGGCATCATTAGTGGCAGTGGTGGCTCAACCTTGAGCAAGGCCCTTAACCGTCCCTGCTCCAGAGGTGCTGTATCATGTCTGACCCTGTGCTCTGACCCCAACCTCCAAAGTTTGGGATATGTGAAGAAAGAATGTCACTGTGTGTGATGTAGACAGAATAAAAGCTTCCATTAAAGCAATTGTTAAAGACAAACTTTAATGACGGCTTGACGGGTTCTCCTAAACCATACAGGAAGTGGTTGCTAGGGTGTTGCTATGGGACGATAATCAGCTATTATATTTCTCTCTGGCTAACACACACACACACAGTTGTACAGTATCAGTAGAGTATTATGTAGAATGATATTTGGCAGTATAGTTCGTGTAGTACATTACAACACACGTGCTGGGGAAAGTCAGACATTCAGCCGAGCTTCGGTTTATAATTAACAGAAGCAACTTAATGAGCAACTGGAGTTTTTTTAAAAAAAGGCAGGAGAGGATCAAAGTGTGACCGGTGGATATGACAAGACGTAACATAGAGTTGCTCTTTGTACTTGGTAGTTAAACACACACACACACACACACACACACACACACACACTCTCACTGGTCAACTGATTCTGATCTGGACAAATATCTTGAAATATGGATTTTTGTCTTTTCTCCAAGGCTAGAAAAAAGCAGCACAAACTCCTCCAGATCTCAGGCAAAGGTACGTAACACCAGACCGAGTACACGTGAATGATCCGGGAGCAGAAGAAGCGTACTAAATTTATTAACCTACTGTATTATAGCTCAGCACGCTTGAATTCTCCAACGTGATCGGTTCCTACACAGGGTCTTAACCAGCATTGTCAACCTGCTGAGATTTCTTGTGTCAGGTGACGATTCGACAAAAGAGTTCCAGGCATCGGCGTGTTAACATTCGGAAATGTTAACTTGGAAAATGACAAGAGAGCGAGAGAAGCAGAGTTTCTTTTTTTACTGATTCGAATGAACCGTTTGATCGACCTTTAACACGCACAGTGTCTTGTTCAGTAATAAATTAAGTCACGTGATCGTTGGCGAGTCTTTGTAGAGTGTTTTATGTACACTTACATAACACACTCCAGTCCCTGGTGTTCTTCAAAAATAATCCATTTTGGGGCATCTGGCCATATCACACCACCCTGCTGTGGATTATTTTTGTATATCCAGTCTGTCCTGTGTTAATTACGTATACCACAGTGTGACTGAAAGCTTGAATCTGATTGATAGATAGATGGATAGATAGATGGATGACTTGATTTAATATTCTGCTAAACATTCTGTCCATTATATTTTTGTATTTAAATTTTCCTGCATCAGATCACACCTTCCTTGTTGTAAGCAGAATTCATTTACACCTCTACACCTTTTTTTTTTTTTTGTTTGCTTTTCCTCCATGACACTTGTTCACTTCAGAGCTTTATTTCTTTCTCTGTTTTTCCCTTTACACACCTCCTATGAGACAGTCTCAGTTCTTCATGGCACTGATTTCGCAATCCATTGGCGTTGGTCCACGTGGACATGGCTGCATCATGTAATTAGCGGAGAGACGTTTTTCAGGTGCCACTCATTCTGTGAATCTCCCACATCTTAATGGTGCTCTCTATATTGGGTTCAGGTTCAGCGACAGGGAAGGCCAGTGAAGAACTGTGACCTGGCACATGATGTTCATCTGCCTCATGATCTGAAATTCTGACGTTTTTCACGTCTACACTGGTGTAAAGCTTGTGATGAGTCACTGTAGCTTTCTGCTCATAAAATCCCAGGAGATCTTGCAGATTCTAAAAAAATTTGAATAGCCCATCTGGTGCAAACGTCCATGCTGCAGTCCGAGATCACGATTTTCTCCCATTCTCCCATTTTCTATGAAATGAATTATTATTGAACTATTCTTTATTATCTAAAAATGAATTGAAGAATTCTGCATGAATTTAAACGTTGTGCTGCTGTCACCTGATATGCTGATTAGATAACTGCGTCATGGGGTGTTCCTAATAAAGTGGACACTGTATTTCACCATGTGTATATATATATACTGTATATACATGTGTAGGAAAAATCAGTTTGGATGAGTCACTGTCTCACCTGTGCTCCAGATGTGCAAGGAAACAAGTCTCGCTGCTCACACCTTTGCCGTACGTGTGGGTGTGTCCATGTGTGGAAGAGAGCACGGAAGAGAACGACAGCGAGAGAGAGAGAGAGAGAGAGAGAGTGAGTGAGAGAGTGAGTGTCAGTGATGGAGGGGAAAAGCGGAACATGAAATGAAGAGGCAGACAAAAGAAAGGAAGATAGTGAATGAGGCAGCGGTAAAGAGAGAACAAGGCGAACGAGACGAGATGGTGAAAGACGAGTGCGAGGTTTGCATCCAGCCGATGGTGGAAGGAGGAGGATATGTGAAGATCCCTCTGGAGGAGGTGGAGAGATTCTACAGGTTTACAGTTTCCTGTGACTGGCTGCTCTGTGAGTCTTCTGTTTTTAGTACTTCTTGTTGTTTTTATTTTATTTGTTGTGTGCTCCTGAGTTCGTCCCTTGCCGACGGTCGATTTTTTTTTTTTTTTTTTTTTTTTTTTTAATTTTATTTTTTCCTAAGGCTAACTGAAGTACAGCAGTCAGTTATATCCTCTCTGGTGAAGCTGAGCTGAAACTTCCTTTTAGTGAGATTTTTTTAGTGAGATCTAGACAAGGACAGAAGACCCGAGAGGCAAAAAAAACCTTTCATGTCTTTTATCTACCTGTTTTTCTATCCATGTGACTAAACAGATGGTTCTGCCATTTTTACCTGCACAGTTGAGTATTTCCTGTTAAAGAGCTTTGAATGTGGATGTTTTGACTTTTCAGCATGGTTCTCCAGCCTGAAGCTTTTGCATATTCCCCTCCCTTCACTGGCCTCAAAATACACAAAGACAGCAAGGACAAGGCTTGACTAGAAGCGATCTGTCATTATGGCTAGGAGAATTATACAGCAGGTCATTATTTGCCTATGGCGGTGAAGCGTGTATCAATGACAGGATAAATATCACTGACCCTGTACTGTATAGACATGACCATTAGAACCAGGGACACAATGAGACATCACCTGCAACCTAAAGAATGTTCCTGAGAAGCTTTCACAAATGAAATTTAATGCTAACAGAGGAACGTCTGGGCTTATAATTTACACATACAGTATAGTAAGAGTTTCATTAAAATCTTTTACGGTAAAGCTAATCAGCTAACTTCCTGCTAGTAAACTAACTATCTGCTTCTACTCTAGCTAAATCTAGATAACTGCTTTTAAGATAGCTAAATGTTAAACTAGCTAACTTTTTTTTAAGCTAGCTAAATGCTAGTAAACTAGCTTGCATTTGTGATTGGTTTTGATAGTTTTGTTTTCCACTGAAATACTTTCAGAAGTTTATTAAACATAAATAAATTCTGGTCATAAATTCATAAATTCTGACCAACTCTTGACTTCTCATCAATGTGATTTACCTTAATCAGCTTGCTAGTTAGATTAGCATGCAAACTGTGACTGAGGGAAATGCTAACAATTTGTATTAGACATTAAGCCAGTTTATTTATTTATTTTTTTTAAGACACTCCACTTCCTGTTGTACTGCGTCATGTCTATATGTGAGTAATAGAATAAGAAAGAATTTTAGAAATTTCGCTGAAGCTCATGCTCATAAATACAGTTATAGAAAGGAAATGATTTATAATCTCACACTCTGGTTGCACCCAGATGAGAATGGCTTCCCTTTTTGAATCTGGTTCCTCTCCAGGCTCCTTCCTCATATCATCTCAAGAGGTTTTTAAAAGTTCTATACGAATAAAACTGTATTGAATATTTGCATCAACATCGAGTCTTAACTCAAGAGGAATAAATCGTCTCCTGAACACCATCCACGGCAACCACGTTTTAAGGCTTCGTGTAATCTTTGGCTTGACTGTTGCCGTCTCTCGTGCAGGTGCAGTCGTTACTGTTGTTGTTTATCATTTGGAGCGAAACTAACGTGTCTTCTCGCACGGGAGCAGGAACACGCACCAACACACTGTAGAGATCTCCAGTTAGAAATAAAAGCCACGTTTAATACGGGACCTACAGACAGTGACGAATGAAACGAAAATGTTTTGCTGCCGTGGTTTGGGTTCACTCCATCCTTATAGAAAGTTGTTCTGACCAGCCATTTGTTTCTATAATGATGGGTGTGGTCTCTTTCAGGATGACTCCGCCCCTATCCACAAGATGATCCAGCAGTTTATTGTGGCTCAACGCTGTACTAAATCATTTATTTTTCAGAGAGTATGTAACCTTACTCTACTTTCATACTAACCTAGCATTCACGGCTATGTTTTTTTTTTTTTTTTAGTTTCTACAAGAAAGTTTTACTTTAATTTATATTATGTAAGGTTTCAAGCTAGCTTTTGCTATCACATCTGCAAAGCGCTACACGTACAAGTACTTCCTCTAAACTTTATTTCTCTTCGTACGACATGGTTGTATATGACTGGACAAGAGGTCTATACTGTAGTTAGCAACTCAAGTGGAGAGCTGGAAAAAAAAAAAACACACACGCCCCGTTGTATTAGTTCGAAGAACTGCTTCGAGCCAGTTGTTTGGATTTCTCACTTAATCACACCATTGAATTAAACAGATCTCAATTCAATTATCACTCACAACACCGTCGCTCGTCACGGTTACACCGTCTCTTTGGGGCTTGCTACCATTGCTGACGCGCGTGTCTCGCACGTGGAAAATGAAAATGAATTTGGTGTGTATGTATTATTATTATTATTATTATTATAATCTGGTTTTCTGCTTTTATTGATTGTAATCGTTCCATCTTACACTCACAAGCCGCTTGGTGAAAAAGTACGTGTCCAATCTTGTTCACTTTGTACCCCAGTATAGCTGCAGGATCTTGTTCTTGACTGTCAGCACTGGAAAATCTTCTGCTGTTCTAGTTCCTCTCCCTCAGCGTGTCACCTGTAGCGTGTTCGGAGATGCTTTTCTGCTCAGCACGACTGTAAACACTAGTTAATAAGGTTTCCTGTCAGCTGGCTCTGATCTCTCCTATCAGCTTGGATGTTTTGAGCGTGGGTGAGTATCTACCCGTTCCGTATGACGTAACAGATCTGCGGCAATAAAAACACAACGATCGTGAAAGCGTGAAGACGAATACGAACGTGCACCCAGCGTTCAACTCGGGCAGCTGCTAACATTTTTCCCGTCCTCTATTTTTGTCCCGATGTTGCGTTACTCAAGTGTTGTGGTCAGATGTACTGGGTGGAGCTGGACGTCTGAGGTCACGTTGTTTTATCCTCACTTGGTCGGTCGTTCCCCTTTTTATATCTGTTCAGCGTTTATTCGTAAAGCAGAAGGTGCAGTTCAGGATTTGCAGTCGGACTCGAGGGATCACGCGGATTCAGCTGGAGGAGGAAAAGATCTGTCATTGTGATCTTTGAGCTTTTGTAGAATTCTTGTTAAAAGACACATTTGGATGGAGATGCAGGTTGGATCAGGTGGGTTTGAGAATTATTTTAATTTTTTTTTTAAATGACCAGCGTAGCATGAGTAGGAAATCTCTCTCTCTCTCTCTCTCTCTCTCTCTCTCTCTCTCTCTCTCTCTCTCTCATATCTATCATAAGTTCATGCCTGCTTTGTGACACCCCCCCCCCTCCCCCCTACCGTTTGTATATTCAGTAGTGAAAGCATTTATTACTCCGATCCTTCATCCCCTACCAGATGAAAAACTCTCTCACACACATTCTGGCTCCTCTTCATAGCGTGTCGCCAGTCGATATGTCGCTCGTAACAATTCGTGTGCTCCTGGTTGAATTGTCACTTTATTAACTCATCTTGGTAATAATGCAATTAATTCGTTACGATATAATTAAAAGGTGAAGCAGTTCTACAAGGGATTCTCCGCCCTGACCCCATCTATAAACCTTTACTGCCTTATTGTTTGACTTGTAAACGATTCAGCATTTGGTTAGCAATCGTTTTATGCGATCGTTATCGTTCAGCGGCTGTGTGCTCTTGCCATGGAATTCCTTAGTCTTAAAAAAAAAAATAGAGTTAATAACACAGGTAATAAAACGTGTATAGTGCACATGATGTGGCATAGGAGCATCTACATTAATACATTAGCAACCCATACATACATTTCATGGAGTCACAAAGTCTCCTGAAGTCTCGCTGAACATCAGCCAAACATTTAGCATTCATTACTTATTCAATATTTAATTATTTACGCCGACAAATCTTGACTTCTTCAACACAGCGCTGTCAAGACATGCTGCACCAATGCAAGTTTTTGGTATTTAGTTATTTTATATTTTTTATTTGTTTATTTATTTATTTATTTATTGCTCAGGATTTTTACTTGTGAAGTATTTAAGATCTTTTCAGTTCTGTTCCCATATTAAAAATGATTTAAAAGTTGTCTGAAGATTTCCATGTAACTTTCCGGCTCATCAGAGACACGGTTCGGGTTTATGAGAATAAACGTGAGCCGACGTGCGACCAGGTGATGTTCATCACTCTTTATTGTCCTCAGACATCCTGATCCTGTACAAACAGCAGCACTCTGTTTGTCCTCCCCGTTCGTATGCTTTGCCTTTCTGTGTTTCCTCTATGGATTGTGTGAATGAATTCACTCCTCACTTCTCTGGCAAGGAACCTTCATTTAACCAGGAAAAGAAATCTTTCTTTATAGAGAGCGCTTGTAGAGATCAGAGCGTTGTACCATCTTGTAGTAAAACATCAGTCACCAAAAAGTGGAATCAAATGGAAGAGGATTTAGGCGAAAAGTCTACACGAGTATCAGAAAGAATGAGTGAGTAATAAATATTAACTGAGTGGAGGTACATAAATAAATAAATGAATAATTAATCATGAGAGAGAAGCAATAAATAACGTGTGTGTGTGAGAGAGAGAGAACTGTGTATATATTTGTCAATAAGCTGCTTAGATAGAGATGAAATGCTAGATGCGAGTGCATCACACTGGGTCACTGGCTGTCGTACTCACGTGTTGGAATCTGCATCCGTGTGTGTGGGGGAAGAGGAAGTGTTTGTGTAGATTGAGAGATTAATAATACAGGATGCATGGAGAGAGCGAGCGAGAGGTAGAGTAGCCTGCATCTGTACTCTCCTTTACGTTACCAAACGAGGAGACAGAGCTGTACAGTCTGCAGCTCTTCACTCGGGTTCTTTATTATTATTAATAAGCGTTATTAACCATATGAAATATATTTTATGCTAAATCCAACAAAACTTGTCTAATCTGCTGTTGGACCAGGAGATTTGTTGTTATTGTTGTTCTAGCACTTGTCATTATTTAATTCCAGCACTGCTTTTTTCCTTTCTCGGATGTCTGTGCTAGACCGTGTCCTGTTTTGTGTCTCGTGGTTGTCCCGGGACTGCAGTAGGGGTCGAAACACAGGTGGCCAGGTATCCGTTTTCCCCCCAGACTCGGCTGAAGCTTCACTTCCTGTTTATTTGCCCTCTGCTGTTTGCTGACTTAGTGAATTAATCAGCGTGCTCATTCCGTGGCCTTTAGCATTTCCTGTAATTCTGAATTCCGTTGGGTTCCGGTTTTGACTGTTTTTTGCTGTTTTTATTTGTTTATTTTAACGCAGTGTGACACAAATCTGGCTCTCGGTGTCTGTCAACTCAAACGGAATCTGAAACAAAATCTGTGCAGCTTGGTTTTGAATCTTTTTAATATTATAGTTATAATATTTCCCCGTTCCCTGGTGGTCCTGAGGCAGGATCCCGATCCCGCTCTCTCGTTTTTTGCGACCCGGGTTCGATTCCTGCGCAAGAAGCTAACCCGGCCACTGAAGAGCTAACTCTCGGTGCCAGTCCCCAAAAAATATCAATAAAAATGGGATGGATGCATCAGGAAGGCAAAACATGTACCACATCAAATATGTGGACCAGATAATCCTCTGTGGTGACCCTGAAAAACACGGAGCAGTCGAAAGAACGAGGGTTTTTTCCCAATTTGGTCATCATTCTGCATTTCCCCATCATATGACATGTAACAGTGACATAAGGTGAAGACTAACACATGCTTCTGCCAAGACACAAGAAGAAGCTCACACGTCTTTTCGAACTGTAGCTCATGATGCATCACAAGGCAGCTCAACACGTTCCGAGCACAGAGCTGGAAATCTGCCCTCTTCCTCATACACGAGGTCACCGTTTTCTCATGTTTGGCTAGTGTCACTTTGATTGACAGGGGAGAAAGAACAAAACACTCCCTCCCACCCAGAGAGCAGGGTTCATGTTGCTCACTCGGACTGGTTACGACCGTGTCTTGGACCGTGGTGGGGTTCAAATATTAATAAAGGTCTGTTCTGTGGTTCTTCCTGATGGGAGAGATTTGAGATGACCACAACGTTGAAGAAAAACCAACCTGGAGGCACGTCAGGGCTTAGCGCCTTCATCTTAATCTTCAGGAACAAGAAGAAGACACAAGACCATCAACATGGGGCACTTTAGATGGTGTTTTTTTTCAGGGTAGACAAGAAATCCAGAACATCCCAGTATGATGAGAGTTGAGAAATATCTGATGATTTCAGTCTTGCTCCATCAGCACTAAACTCGGTCATATGCTACCAAATTGTACTCTTTAAGTTTCACTTTAGCTTGCTGTAGAGAAGGAAAAGTCCTGAACAGGCAGTTCAGAGGAAACATCTATTTTTTTTATTTTCTTGTAAAAGGAGAAACATCACTCTACGTCTAACTAACGGTGAATAACCACCAAGAACCAGTTAGAACCACATTTGCAATGCAAACCAGCTCCAGCGATCGTTCCGTCATCGTTCGGATTTGTTTGTATTCATCCAAGCCTGGCACTTCACCGCACTCTGAGACTGGGGTCTGAGAAAGATCCAGCAGATCTTTTTTTTTTTTCAGCAGCGTTTTTTTATACAGTATCTCTCGTAAACGCCAGAACGTCTCCGTAACCCAGCGTGAAGTACGTGATCTCGTGGAACCGCAGAAACTTTGTGTGTGTTAGTTAAGAGTGCTTGTTTTGAAAGTTCCCAGCTTCTAGGGAATGGGTTATTTAGGGAACTGAGCTGAGATCAGAATTAAACGCTAGGCTTTTAGCAGGGGCAAAGACAAATCCTCCAGCAGGAAAAGGACAATTACGGACGATCGCTTCCTCTTTTACAGAGTCACAAAATAAACACGAGTTCGTCTTCTGTACATGACCTCATCAGCGTCTTGGGTTAAATATTCTGAGATTGTCTTCTGTATGTAAGAAAATAAGATGCAGTCCTTTTATGACGCTGAAGTTTCTAGAATTTTCCAGTAGCAGCATGGTCCGAACTGGTTTATTCCTTTTATTCCACAGCAGTTTAACACAAACTGACAATCTTGTGTTTATGACACTAGTAAGTTTGCCTCAGCTTTGCCCGGCTACACCAGCACAGTGACTCGTACCCCACAGCTCGTAGTGTGTTCGGTCATGTGACGTCTAACACACTTTGTTTGTTTGTTTTTGTTTGTTTGTTCAACCTGTTTGTTCACGTTTCTGCTAGACTTGTTGTTTTACACTAATCTAGACCTTGTTACTGTAGTCAGCGTCGCTTTAGCTCCCGCACCGTCACAGTGTGGCCCCAGCTTTCAGGAAACACATTTTTTATTTTTCTTTTCTCTTGTATTTGATCTTACATTTGATCTCTTTTATTTTTGGTACTACATTAGTGTCAAAAGTTTAGAAAGTTTCCAGAGACGAATATATAAAAAATAAATGACCTCAGGTAAAACCTAGCACTTAAACCGGTCAAATAAAGAAACGCCTTTGTTTACAGTTTCCTTCACTAGGCTTTGGCTCAGCTGGAATCTCCGTCTCCGTCACTGTCTCCTTTGTTCACTTGCTGTTTTTGTTTTTGTTTTCCTGGAGATTTTTGTTATTTAGATTTGAAGTAATGGCTTCGTTTTTTCCGCTGCAGGAGTAGAAGTGCAAGAGCTAATCATTTTTAGCAGCAGTATTTGAGTTATGAAGGGTAAGTAGCGATGATGACACACTTCCCAACAACCAATTCTACAACTTTTACCGCTTTACTTTGCTTTTATACTGTTGAACTTGTGGCATGTTTTTTTTTTTTTTCATGCTTTTCTCAAAATTTTCCACAAAAAAATAAAAACATAACGCGGTTTAACCAAATCAGCTCTCAGAGGCTTTTGAACTATTTTGGTGATGTAGTGAAATATTTCTTTATTCAAATAAAGGCTTTTAGCAGTGTTGAAGTGTTAATGTTCTCTTAAACTCTGAACTACTTCACAGCTTTATATTTATTTTTAATTAACCAAAGGTAAAATTACTTTAGTAGCTGCTGTAAATGTCAAAGGCTCTCAACAATGGGGAAACTTCTTTATTTGTTTTTCTTTTTTTTAATTATTTTGAACAAAAGTAATTAGTTTGTTTCCTAACAGTTACATAGTCTGGCATCCATTTTTTTTTCCTTGTTTTTTTTTCTTTTGAACCGTTTTTTTTTTTTTAGTTTCGTTTCATTTCGCTTCAGATAAAATCTCCTGAACAAGGCTGTTTTGCAGAAATAGAAAGTCCCTTTGACTTTTTAAAGGAAATACACCATGATAAAGCACAATAATGCTACAGTTGGGTCCTTTTTAGTTTTCGTTCATAAAATAAAAGCCTTTTTGTTTTGTCACGTCTACATTACGGCACAGTGAAGTTCTACTCAGTCAATTAGAATTCTAATTTAATCAACAACCCAGAGCCAGCTAAATCTGCCTGAGCCACCACTGGAGATTAAAATCTTCCATGTAGAACACATTATCATCCATGAAACCGTGTTTGTTTCATCCCTCGAACCCTGCCTGTGTATTAGTTGTGTATTTACTGCATGTGGCCTGTGACTGCATGAGGAATATGTGGAACAGTAGGAGATATCTCATTAAACACTCAACCGAACCGTTGTGTGCTGAGGCATGGGTGCTCGAGAATCTTGAGACGTCTTGAACGTGGTGTCTGTTGCAGTTTAGAGTCGAACATCACTCGACTCCTGTATGTGCGACTGAAGTCACCTGATCATCAAACCTGCTGTGTAAATAAAGGGAAAGCCGTGAGGTTGCCAGTGCAAACATAGTTAGTCCACATTATTATTTATTTTTTTTCAGCTACAGTACCAACACACGCCAGCATGATGTTGAGTTTAATATGGAATCAAATATTTACACACAATTCTTTCAATAATTCTTTAACTGGTGTAGACTTCAGTGTAAACT
>JAOTRN010000027.1:7826808-7836990 GCA_028566695.1 Bagroides melapterus | reverse complement strand
AATTTTAATGAAATGAAGAAGTTGCTGTGGATTGAAACACTTTTCAGGTGATAAAGAGGAACTCCACTTCACATTGTGTTGTGGGTCATACATGTAGTGTATGTATTTTTTCTCTTCCTGTAGTGTTTTCTGGTTACTTCGTAAAATCCTGCAGTGTTGTTGTTATTGACTTCCTGAAATATGGGTCACTTTTCTAACATATTGAGTCGATGTTGATGTTTTATTGGATCATGACTGTGTAAACATCTATAAACATCCAGATGGTTAAAGCAATAGCTATAGCTTTAGGCTGTGTGTGTGTGTGTGTGTGTGTGTGTGTGTGTGTTATATTTAGTGCTGTACTCAGACCAATGCACTGAGTGACAATATTCCTGTCACAGCTCTGAGTATTGAGCCAACTGAGAGTCTTCAGTTCAAACGCTTCTCACTGCTTCTGACCTCTGTGATGAGAGAACTGCAGCCAGTTTTGTGTTCAGGTGGTTTAATGTCAGGGTACCTTTAATTTATCGGCTGTATTTACTCTAGCTAGGTTTCAAAAATTGGAGCCAATCAGAATCATCTTCTACCTCATCCTCTAAGTTCAAGTGTATAATATCTGACGACGTGTGAGTGTAAGCAGTACTTGTTTTATTTGACCAAAAGCGTCATGAAGCGGAATCGAACTTGGGCAGGTACATCTCTAGATGCCCCAGGATGCTAGCAGGGTTAGCCGAAGGTCCGAAATCTTCATGAAGTGGAACACAACTGGAGTTGGATAACCCAAAAATTAAATAAAAAATGGCTTTACAAGTGGCGCAACAGAAAAAAAAGCTCATGTGTTTATGTGGAAGAGGGCAAACAGCACGTTTATCCAGTGTGTTGTCCGGTTTCACGCTGACTTCACACACTCAGAGGAGGCACATGTTAGCTGCTTTGTTACTCTCCTGTCAGTAACTGGTGTATGATAGTGTGAGTGTGAGCTGGCAGCTGATCAAACTGAGGGTAACATCAGCAGGTTAGGAGATTGAATCCTATTACCCAGCTGCCACTGATATGTGGTGATGTAAGTTGGTTCGAATAAAAGGATCTAGCAAATGAATAAATATATAAGCAATGGAAATGCTAGCCCCAAGGACAAATGGAGGAACAGGCTGGAATACCGGAGTAAAAAAACAATCACGGGATGGACGGCGAGCGAGTAAAGAGCTCGGTGAACTGATGACTGAAGATAATATAGATGGCCCTCGTTATAGGTTTAGTGGGATTACTCTCAGTGGACCTGTTCAGTCGTCAACAAGATTACAAACCACAGGAGGTGTAATATGGGGGGCTGTGTGGAAGTGTGTGTGTGTGTGTGTGTGTGTGTGTGAGTGAGAGAGAGAGAGTGTTTTCTCGGTCAGTAGGGAAGAGGTTATCAGGCTAATCAGATTAACAGTGTTGAGAAACGTCAGTGCAGCTTCTCATTTCAGTGAGTAAGTGTTACAATACACATGCTACACTGACGCTAGCCTACATGCTAATGTGTGAAAAATACATTGTCAATAACGCTACATTAATCTTCCAACATTCATGTAAACATAAATATATACCTGGAAAGAAGAATCTGGATTTAAGTGCACTTGTACATTGTAAATGAGCTCATTTCTGTTTGTTAGATTAGCTAACGTGTTCAGTTGTGTACATTAGCTTGTTAAATGATCCACTTAGTTATAGTTTGTATGTTATTTTGTTACAGCTAGTTGTAGCTAGCTTATAAAATTGTGTACATTAGCTTGTTAAATTAGCTAGCTAGCCATGTTTTATACATTTGCTTGATAATTTGCTAGTTAGTGTTTTGTACATTAGCATGTTAAATTAGCTAGCTAGTGATATATTTGGACATGTAGTAAAAGGGTTAACTTCGCTAGTTAGTGATGTTTTGTACATCAGCTTGTTCAGTTGTCTAGTTAATTATATTTTGTACATTATTGAGTGTGTGTGTGTGTGTGTGTGTGTGTGTGTGTGTGCGCTTGCACAGCAAATTGAAACTAAACAAAAAACTGCTGCCGTCTGTGGTGTACATATAAAAGAAGGCTAAAGGCAATTAGGGTTGGATTTAATTGAATTATTTCATTACCTTAATTGAAAACCTCGAGCTGTCTGTGTGAAATCTGCATTTTAATCACTTTTCATGGCTGAGTGAAGCATGTGCAGAATTTTCAGAAGGTGTAGAATTTAGCTTGAATGGATGGATGAATAAGTTCAGAAGAAAACTGACTGACTGTTTTTCAGACCCACTTTTGGGTGTTGATGCTTTTTCTTTGTGTTTACACACGTTTACACTGAGCTGAGGAGTGTGTAACAGTTAAGTCAGGTGTGAGGTGTTTTTCTCGTACCCTACTAGCCTACTTCTGCAGAAATACACTTTTTTCCTCTCACAAACCGTTTTTTTTTTTTTTTTTTGCTTGTCTTTCTCAGAGCCTACAGCGATTCCTAGTTATTATGCCTGATATTTTTCCTCTCTATTTATGTGCATGTGTTTTCTCTCCCTCAGTGTCGCACCTGGGTTTTTTTTTGGTAATTACACGTTTGCACGGGGAAAAAAAACAATAGTGTCCCATGTTCCTTTTTTTTGTCTCTGTATTTTCTCTCACAGACACAAAACACTCAGCGTTACATAATGATTTATCCCCGATATTTAACCTTCTCTTTATCTCTTTGTCCTCTGTGGTTAATTGTCAGCAATGCAGCTGCTGCTGGAAAAACAAGGCAGGTTTTCCGTACAGCTGACGGGAAGTTCAGACAACGTTTGTGTGTTTTTTGTTCTAATTTGTCGCAATGGATATAATACTCAGGATGGAGCATAGAAATGAATACATGTTTTTTTTATTTTGCAATGTAATTATCGAACAAGATGAATACGGGGCCGTAAAATTTTACAGATTGAGTTCAGGAGCTTCTGATGACTTTGACCGTAACATGGTCACGGTGCTGGTTTGAGTGTTTTAGAAACTGCTGATCAACAGGCTGTGAAAAGCAGTTTAAAAGCTGACAGGAAGTCTGCTGTAACCCCAGTGAACCTCTCTTTACCACCCCAGAGCTGAAAAGCTACCAGCTTGTCCTCAGATCCTGACCTTTCACCTCCACAAGGTCACTGGAAAGCCTTTATTATACCATTCTATAATTCATACAGTCTCCAAAACAACCCCTTTTAGATCCCTTTTTTTTCTTTTTTTAGGGAATTTTACTCCATGCAAATGTATGCTAATGTATGCTAATTGCCCCAGATTAACGTCTCCCCCCATGCTGAGAATGTTAGGACGCTGGCATATCTGTATCGCCTTCACGTTTGTCTCGACTTCACACCATTATTTATGTATTAAGGTCTGCTTTCTCAGTATGACACCGTTTAAGATTCAGCGCCAGTAAACACGAGTTAAGCTACTTACATGTAACATCATAAAAAAAAACTAAAGTCCGACATAAAAACCGTGAGCGCCGTTAACCCGAGCGGTCATGTCTACTGATGAACTTTTCTGAGGTGACTAAAAATATAACGTTGAACCCAAGGCATTCGAATTTGAAATTTTTTGTTTGGTTCCAATCCAAACAGTCCTTAAATTCAGGATCGTCAGTACTAAACAATGCAAAACACTATTTATGTTAAAATTGATTGAAATTGAAAATTGAAAATTTTTTTTTTTTTTTATTAAATCATCCTCCAGCTTGTTAAGGAGCGAGAGATCTTAGTCAGAATCTTATGTAAAGCTGGAGACAATGAAGCGTGTTAATAAAAACCGGTGTATTCAGTACCTGGTGCAGTAGTAAGCAGTTCGTAGTTAATGCATAATACATAACGTGATTAAATATTAAAATAACCTTTGAAGATTATTAATGCAAATCTGAATGATTTATTGTTACTGTTTACTGGATTAATGCAGACCAACGTTACATTTTACTTCCAAAGATCTTGTTCAAGCGTCATCGTTTTGGTGTGCAGTATTGGTAGCTCACTGGGTTGATGTTCAGAACTGGAGATACATCAGACATCATGGCTTCAGTTAATCATGTAAATCTCCTCAATGAAATCAGAACCCTTTAGAGAGACTGAGATCAAGCTAAATTGAGATAATGGCTTTAATCCAGACAACTTTTTTTTTTTTTTTTTTTCAAGCTCCGGTTGTAGTGTAATATTCTTAAACACGTAACTCTGTGAGGAATTGTCTGTGCGTTCCTAACGTGAATACTCAATGTACAAGAAGGTTTAAGATATCTGATTATAGAGAGGTTCAACAGTCCTTTAGCTGTAAAATAAATACCACACATCCTCCTGGGAAAAGATTTATTTCATTCATCCATCCATTTTCTCTAGAGTTTATTCTACACAAGGCCTTAGAGAACCGGGAGTCTGTCCCAGGAGACTCAGGGAACAGAGTGGGGGTCACAGTGGACAGGTGTCAACCCATCACACACACACACACACACACACACACACACACACACACTCACACACACTCACACACTTACCCATTCACACACGCTACAGATTATTTAGAGATGCCAGTCAGCCTACACCACATGTCTTTTTGGACTGGGGGAGGAGACCGGAGTACCCAGAGGAAACCTCTGATGCACTGGGACAACATACAGAATCTACCCACACAGGGCAGAGGTGGGAGTCGAACCCCTAAGCCTGGAGGTGCAGGGCAAATGTGCTAATCACTGAGCCATTTGAAAATGGAAAATATTGGGGGGTTTTACAGCTATAAAAGTCATTGATCTTTCTGAGCTGAATTTGGTGCTTGGTTTTATAATATAATAACGGTAAGATGCGAGTTCCACCATCGTATTAAAGTCTAGTCAAAATAACAAGCAGCTACTTCACACTCCTCTCTGTCTGGCTGTTTATTCTAACCATCCTTTTTCTGTGGTAACCTGCTGCATGACTCTCCTGTCACAGTCCTTTCCTTTCAGGGCCTAAAAGTGCTTGTTAGCCATCTTTCCCTTTCACTCCATCCCAGGGGAGATTATTAGGGCAGTACAGCCCGCCTTTTAAAGATCAAGAAGCTTGATGTCCGAAGTGTCCTTGTAAAGAAGTGCACTAAAGCTAAGGAGGAGCGTCTTGAATGCTGTGGGTTTCAATGCTAACTGTAGCTTAAATTATTATCCTTTATACCCAAACACTACAGAATCCTCCATTCTGATTGGTCAGAAGGTGTTCTGACAGAAACTCTGATATTAGTGCCAAGGAAAATCACTATAAACAGATTTAAAAAAAAATGTGTAGAATTCTTATAAATTACCTTATTGGCAAAAAATCCCAATTGCTGGTTTAAAAGGAAATAATCTTTGGAGGAAGGAATAGAGGGGAAAAAAGGCAAAGAAGAAAGTAAAAAAGAGAGGACGAAAAAAGAATCTAAAGAAAAATGTCCCAATAATGGAGCAGGGAAAGGCAAAAAAAAAAAAAACATTTGAAGATAAGGTGGAAAAGAAAGAAATTGAAAGGGAAGGCAAGTAAACTGTGAAAGAAAATATATATAATAAATAAATATTTAAAAAATGAAAAGGAATAATAGCCAGTAACAAAACAGGAAAAAGGAGAATGGTGGAAAAAGACAGGATAAAATTCTTCAACTTCCAGCTGTTCCTGTTAGGGGTCTCCACAGCGAATCATCAGTTTCCAACTCTACAAGATAAAGCATAGACAATAAAAGAAGAGAGGAAGAAAAGAAAATAAAAACAAAAAGAAGAAAAAACAAATTGCCATGGCTATGCAGAATATTTAGGCAGACAAATTGGTTGAAATGTTATTTGTATATTATAGTGTATGTGTCGTAATGTCTGAAATGAGGTTTTTAATTAATTGATTAATTAATTAATTAACACAATCTGATCAAAAATCATCTGTTTCGGATTCCAGAATCATGATTGTCCTTCCTCCTCTCTTCATCCTGCCCCAGATAAATCAGCTGAACTTCCTTGTCCTGGTGCTGTTAGCACCTTCATTCCCCAGACACCACAAATCACAAGGCTGCGTTCTCTGTGTGTCTCCGTCGCTAAGACGCTGGAGTCTTCAGCCACACTCGCTCCATCACTGTCGCTTTTCTACTGAACTGTAAGCGTGCTCATAATGACTGGCCTCGGGTCATCGGCTTCAGTACACAAAGACACCGGAGCGGCCGTTGCTGCTAGCTGGGTAATATTTAACCGTGAGGACTGGGGCAGGTCACAGGGCAGCGTCCCAGGCTCAAGGGTGAAAGGGGAAAGGTCAATATTAAGCTGCAGGTCAGTTGATTTATTTGCCTTGACAAGGTTTATTCAGAGGAGAAGAAAGTAGACATGTGTAGTGGGGCTGTGTGTATTAGGACCTCCTATCAAAGCAACCTAATTTTATTTGTGTGTGTGTGTGTGTGTGTGTGTGTGTGTGTGTTTAAGTCAGTGTGTTAATTGAATTCTGCATTCTTGTGTGTCGGCGTCTTTGTGCTGATTAGAGTGCTGGTGTATCAGTGTGATGGCAGCTGCTCCCTGGAGACACACACACACACACACACACACACACACACACACCGAGCTTAGTGTGTACTATTTCCATCTTGTTTTCATTCACTTTCATAGACACTAGTCATCCATCTAACTCTTTCACCCTTGTATCACAGGTCTGTGTGTGTGTGTGTGTGTGTGTTTGGGATGGGGGGATGTGTATGATTGAAAATGTGTCTCTAAGAATCACCACCAGACTCTTAAGTCACCTTCTCTATGCCTCCATCCATAAACACACACACACCAGAGTGGTATCAGCAGCATGTGTTTCAATAACGGTTCACATTACAAGCAGTAATAGAGTCTGACTCGAGATTCCTGTTGTGTACAGAGGCGACACGTGCAGCTCAGCTGTTATTGATGCCTTGTTCGGGGCAAGCGTGGCCAATCGCTTCAAATGGAACACGCCATTGTCATGGTAATCAGAGGTCAGAGGTCAGGACACGGCCTGCGTTACAGGTCAGGTGAATTATATTTAGCGTGAAGAATAAATTTTGTTTAAAGCAGAAGTAATGCCAGCAAGTGTAGATTAATGAAGAGCACCGGGACTGTTGTGTGCTTGTACTGGAAAAGGAAAGAAAACAAAGGAAATGAAGGTGTAACGGTGGCATGAGGACGTGAAGTAAATCACGTGAAGGTGAAAACGCTAGAAAAGTAAAACAAGAGGAAAAGATGAGAGCAGGCAAGAACCTGAAGAAAGAATGGATGAAAGGAAAAAAGGGAAAGGAGTAAAGAATGAACACGAGAACCGATAACAGAAAGAGCCACAAAGGAGTGAAAAGGAAAAAAGGAACAATGAAGAATATTCTAAATATAAACAAAAAGAAAATAATATATTGATGAGAGAACTGGTGAAAAAGTAGCTAAAAGAAGAACCGGATAGAATGGACCAGAAAGGGAAGAAAGTAGGAAAAAATACTAAGATTTCAAAAAGGAAAGGAAATGAAAGGCAAAGAAAGAAAGGGGGAAAATATTAAACTGGAAAAAGACAAAAATGAAAATTAAAGGACAAAAGGGAAAAAAATAAAAGACCAAGCAAAGTACCAGGATGAGAGGAGGACAAACAAATAGAGCAGAAAGAATAAACAGAGAGAGAGAGAGAGAGAGTCAAGCTCCTCCCCCGTGATGAGGGGGTTAATTACTGTCCTTATCTACACACTGCTCCTCTCTCTCACACTGAGTCTGATGATTAACACACTACTTACCCTCGTTAACCCTCGCACCAGCCTCATGCTAATGACGTAATGAGAATCATAAACAATAAGACTGTCCAGAAATACACACACACACACACACACACACACAGGGTGCACATTCACCCATACTGAGAGCTGGAGTCTTTTCAGCCTGGCAGACTGTACTGAACTCTCTCTCTCTCTCTCTCTCTCTCTCTCTCTCCCTCTCTCTCTCTCTCTCTGTGCGTGTGTGTGTGCACATACGGGGGGTGTCTTTGGACCAACCATGTGTTCTTCAGCCCATCCTCCATAACAGCAGACAGCCTTTTTAACACTCGTCCCTAGTGTTTGCCATCAAATAACAGATGTAGCTGGACGTCATTGATGCTGTTCCCAGATCAGTGTTTAATGCTGTCATTAATAACAGCTACTTGGAGGCTCAACTGATGTGTACGGAGCGTCACGTCAACATGGAGAGCCTCATCCAGCAGACAGCATCTCTCTCTCATTCCCCCTCTCTCTCACCCCCCCCCCCCCCTCTCTGGCTCTGTTCGAGAGCTGCCGCTGCTGCGTATTGATTAGCTGATAAATATTTAAGGAGACACGGTGCCCTGTGAAAGGGGATTTAATGAACAGTCAGTGAGCATGGGGAGTCTTCGAGAGGTGCCATGTGCTCACGCATTCGCTCAGACACACGGAGGAGGAGGGAGCGGAGTCGCAAGACTATTGTTGCATGGGCTACCAGTTCTACGGGCTCTGTTGTCATGGCAACTGTAATTTTTTTTTTTATGTGTTTGAGAAAAGAATGAAGGAACCAGGGATCACCAGACCAAGAAGAAATGGCTAATAGTGTAGTAATGTCATAATGCAGCATGGCTTGCATGCTTGGTTGGCTGTTTTTTGTTGTCGTTGTTGACGCTGACCTTTAGAGTGAGCCAAAAAGTGTATGGGAAATTCGTTGGGATTTTTTTTGTTTCATATTCAGTTGTTTTTAAGAATGATAGTTTCTACAAGCTTTGTCACAAAATAAAAGGTCTAAAATCGAAAAAATCACAAATGGCTTGAATTTTATTGTATTGTTTTATATTAAACTGACTCAATGCTATGACAACACTATGGTATTGTTTTAATTCATCACTGCTTTTTACCCACAATCCACTGCAAACATTTTTTTTCGTGCTTGGAGATCCATTATTTAATTTTTTTGCTAAGTCATAATGTATTGTTTTAATGTGTGTGTGTGTGTGTGTGTGTGCTTGGTTTTCTCAGGGCTCATTCCCAGGAAACCTGCAGTTGGTATTGGTGTTGCGGCCCGCCACCCTGTTCCAGCGAACTCTCTCAGACTTCCTCTTTAGACTCAATAAGGATGAGTTTAAAATGAAAGTGCCGGTGAGTGTTCACGTTCCCTAATAAACAAGACAAGAAAACGTGTTTCTATCACTCATTTATTTATTACAGTCAGTCACGTGTGCTATGGTTCATAGAACAGTCTGAAAACTGTTTTATGTTAATAAAATGTGAAAGTGAAAACCTTTTTTTTTTTCTTTCTTTTTTTTTTACTATAGTACACACACATGAACAATCTGAGCTGAGGAGACAATAACACTAACCTGATTACACACATAAAGCCAAAGGGATTAAGAGGCAACAGCTGTGTTAACATATGGATAAAGTAGAAATAAAATACAGTATAACGTCACAACATAAGGATGTTTATTCTTGCTGATTATTTAGAGTACTTGTTTTGATAAAATAGTCTTAGACTTACAGCGCTCGACACCTTCACTGTGTCTGCGTTGTCATTAAGCTTCATATCAGCTTTTTTCATTAATTGCATGACCACACACACACACACACACACACACACACACACACATATATACACTTGCTGGTTCAGTGTGTTTCATTACTACACTAAATTACATCTGAATTGCTGACACTCATCCCTAGAGTATGTTGTATGATAATACATGAAAACTGTGTGTGTGCGTGTGTGTGCGTGTGTGTGTGTGTGTGTGTGTGTGTGTTCATGTATGTGTGTGTGCACGAGTGTGTGTGTGCGTGTGTGTGTATTGTAGCTGCCCCTGCGCTCTGACCTCAATCTCCTCAGTTGGGATATATGAAGAAAAGTATTCCCTTGTGCTGTAATGTATACGTGTCAATAATAAAGGCTTATGTGCCGAAATATAATTCGATTCTAATATATCTGTGTGTGTGTGTGTGTGTGTGTGTGTGTTTTGCAGGTGATCATGCTTAGTTCAGTGACTGAGCTGCACAGCTACATAGATCGCTCCCAGCTGACACAGGAGTTAGGGGGCACTCAGGAGTATTGTCATGAGAAGTGGATCTCACACCGCACTGTAAGTACTAACAGTGACACGTTGTCCATTTTAACCATCGCTAGTTACATTTAACAGTCCAAGATATCAGTAATATCAGTACACAGTGATATCAGTAATATCAGTACACAGTGATATCAGTACACAGTGATATCAGTACACAGTGATAT
>JAOTRN010000027.1:7780220-7791027 GCA_028566695.1 Bagroides melapterus | reverse complement strand
GTGAGAGAACGAGTGAGAGAACGAGTGAGAGAACGAGTGAGAGAACGAGTGAGAGAACGAGTGAGAGAACGAGTGAGAGAACGAGTGAGTGTATGAGAGCTGTCCCCTCCCATCTCAGGAGCATGGCTGTTATTGTCTCTACACCAGGTCGTGGATGGCTGTGGCTTTTTAGGAACTCCTGACAGAAAAGTGAACCATTTTCTGCTGTGCAACTTCTGAACCTTCACTGAAATTTTAAATCTCGGGCAAAAGAAGCAAAAAAGAAAAGAGGAAATAGACGTACAAAAAACAGCAACTCTAAACACTTTACAAATAATTCTACTGTTAATCAGACAGTGAATAAAAGCAGTGTTTGCTCTCCTGCACCAGTCAGCTCAGGCATGTTCAAAGTCTGATCTGCGGATCAACACTGAAACTCTTCATCCACTTCCATTGTACTCACGTTGAGTAAACAGGTTTTCGGGTGTTGGGTATTTTTTTGTCAGTTTAGGAAAATGTGTTCATTCTTGTCTGAGGTATTCACACACACATGACGAACAGAGATTGGGTTGATAAATGCTGGAGAAGTCTGCGAGAAGAATTTGCTGTTCTACTGGACATTGTTTACATACTTTTTTTTTTTTCTTCTCTCAGGTGTTTGTGGCGAACCCTAACAAAACGCAGCCCATCATAGACATCCTACTGAAGAACCAGACGAAGCTCATTGACTTCCTTAGCAACTTCCAGAAGGACCGCACGGACGACGAGCAGTTTAACGACGAAAAGACGTACCTCATTAAACAGATACGAGACTTAAAGAAACCCGCCTCCTAAACCTTAGCTAGCGATCGTGTTATTAAGCACCTCATCTTTTTACTGAGGAAAAATAAACAGAAAAAAATCACAAAAATCTATTAACAATAATAATTCTATTTAAGATCTTAAACATTTGTCTTTTCTTAGTCATGAGGCTCGCAAGTGATAGTTTTCAATCACTGACGTTCAGTTATTTTCTCCTTTTTTTTCTTTTTTTTTTTTCTTTTTTTTTTTTAACTTTCATAAGACATTTGTTAGTTTTATCATCGAGTTGTGTGCCACAATAGGATGTGTGGGGGGGGAAAAAAAACTTAAAGGCAACCAATTTAGTTTCAGGAAGAACCAAAGCTGGTAGCAGCCTCGAGAGACGTGGGCGAGTCACGAGGACCTAAGAGAATGATTGACACTTTTAGTTTTTACATACTGATGAGCTCATATTTTCTCACACACATGCGCACACACACAGATCCAAGTGCAGTTCACACAGCAGCAGTTTGGCCTCGCTCTTGTACAGTTTGTAGCTGTAGTAGTGGAGTAGTAGGAAGGGAGGATGCATTCCCCAGTTATTTATAAAACTGATTTTCGCACGTTAGTAACTTCATACTTGCATTCCTCTATATTCTTTTTTTCCCCTTTCTTTTCCTTTTTTGATTTCCTTCTCTAGCGCCTCCTGGTACTGATGGCATACGCTGAATTTTTTTTTTTTTTCACTTTTCACGCACCTGTACGGCTTACTGCCAACTTCAGATGGGTTTAAATTTACCAAAATAATAAACAGTCATGTTTTCCCTGTTTGCTGGGGTTTTTTCAGTATTTTACTTGGGTTTCAGCCATTGATCAGGAGCGCAGTTTATCTTTCTGTATGCTTTATAAATTTATTTTTTTAGTTATCAAATTTATGCTTGCGAAACAGGGCTGTGTAACTTTTCAGTTCCTACTTGACATGTTTACCTATCACATGTTTAAAGCTGGTTTTAGTCTGTAAGTGGGTGCCCTTTTTATAAAATATAGTAACCATCTATTGGCACTTTGTGTATGATGTTTTGCAGTGAGGCTGGAATTTGAGTTGTACTATAGTACTAAAGCTAGAGTTCTGTGCTAGCACTGTAGTGTATCCAGAGCTCTAATCTTTCCTATAGGACCTGCTGTAGGAGTCACGTAGTTTAATCCCACTAATACTCTTTCTTGTACACGTTCATTACGTTGCAGTTGGGCGGTTCTGTGCTGTAGTTCTGCAGTACTTCAGTGTATTTCTCTTCATTAGCTGGTATGTTAGCTCTTCGTAGTGATTTTGAACATTTAGCTCAAACGTAGACAGAACAGTCGAGGACACGAACATTCAAAACAGGTGCCTTTTGTTGTGTTTTAAATGTATTCCTGTTTTGTTTTTTGTTTTTTTTTTTCCTCAAGCTTTTTGTATTTTTAAACAGATCTTTCTAGGGGGAGCTTAATTTAATTTTGTTGTTTAATTTTAAATATGTTCTAGTAGAGCATATTTTGAATCAATTAAGCAGTGAACCTCTTAACTCGCTATATTTGAGTTACTCTGATGAAAAAACGTCTTCATTCTTTCATTTTTTTTTTTGCTTTCAATCGCTGCACTTGGTTGATTGATTCACTTGTATGATGGTATGATTAGATTATTTGGATTAAGTGGAAATTGGATGCTGAGGTGGACTTGACCCGTCTTATCACATTTGCCAATTATGACATTTGTTATAGATTATACAAACTGATTTTTTTTTTTCATATTTTCCCCTTTTCCTCTAATATTTTTACTTTTATCTACTTTTGTCATTCTAAGAAGCCAACCTGGATCAAAATACATTGGTTAATAATGCCCAAATGTTGAACAAATACATCACACATTATTGACATTGCTTCTGCTCCTCCCAGTTTGAATTAGCATTCAGAGCTCAGATGGGCTGCAGGCTCTTCAGTATTGTGTAATGTAATGTGAATATTAGCCACCTGAGCCAAATTTATTCAGTATCTTCACATCCTTACATACACAAGTTACAGTGAATGGAGAAAAAAAACCGTTGAGACTTCTGAAAGTCTGAAATCTTTCTCATTGCCACCCATATCACATCCTTCCTTCTTCAATGCTAATTGTACCATATCACCAATAAAGCAAAATTCAAGCATTATCGGTAATTCTTTGTGTGTGTGTGTGTGTGTGTGTGTGTGTGTGTGTGTGTGTGTGTGTGTGTGAGAGAGAGAGAGAGAGAGAGAGAGAGAGAGAGTCACAGAGTGTTTCTGGTAAAGTTTACCACACAGACGAGGTGTAATCTGTTAAGACGTAAATATGGAGCATTATTATGTTTTGTTTTTTTTGCCACACACGTTGCTCCTCCGTCATTTGATATCTTTAAGGAAGCAGGATGGAACCTAGAGAATTAAAACACATTACCTAGCGTTAAAATTAATCCGCTACATTGTGATTCCGTTTAAATTCCGAAAAATACCAAACATTTCACACTGAACGGAAAACTATCGCATTGATCTAATTCTTTTTAGAGAACAATCGGATGAGAGAGGATTATAACGCTGACTGCTTGACAGAAATTAATGGAATTCCTCGATGAATTGAATTTCACTTTCTTTCACTCATGTCACGCTAAAATACTGTCCAATCACAGGCCTCGGCTGCACTCAGGCGCGTGCCTGCTTGACGAATTGATCTATAATACACTGAGGAAATACATTCTTGTGTCGGTCAGCGTTTAAAGTTTAAAAAAATTATTTAATCTGAAGGTTTTCCGTGAAGTAAGCGCGGTGCATTAAAGGTTTTGCGGTGCGTTGAAGTCGTGCTAAAAATGAAGCAGAATACTCCGTGTTTATTGCATTTCAGGTTTCCCAATAAATCAGATGCAACAGAAACATGATCACCAAAGTCTGATGGACAAATATTTTAAACCCGAAAACAAGACATTCGCTCTTCTTTACAGGTTTCCATTTGGTTAAAACGTTTTCACACTATAAAGACAAAAAAACACTCGTAATATATGTTATATTTAACGTTCACAAAAAAGGTTAACAGACAGCTATTAAATAACATCAAAAGTTATATTTAAGATTTAAATGAAGACATTATTACTAATCTTTAAAATGTACTGACTGCTGTGCATTTGAAATGGTTCATGAGCAAGTGCGTGCTTTGGGGGCTTCGTCTACAAAATGAATGTGTTTTCTGTGCATAATAATTAAATCTGCAAAAATAAATCCATTCAACAAGCAAAAGATTGCGGTTGTAAATGATCTAAAATATGTTTTATACGGCGTGCAGGTAATACTGCCATTTTGCTGTAAAACAAATGTTATAGTTTCGCTGCTCTTGTCCACCTCAATAACGTCTCAATAATTAGTCAGTCAGTTGAATCACGTCAAAACCTTAAACTGTAAATCAAGGGCTCTCCACGATTCAGTTTCGTCCAATAGTCTTCCTGATTCGTCAGTTTCTCAGCCTCTTATTGCACTGACAGTCTACAGCTTCCTCTCTTCTGTTCTTCACACAGCCATCTGCAATTAATAAAGGGAAACAGTACACATACTTTATCGAGGTAGTGCTTTAATTCTAAGTCTGGTGCAAAAAAATATCCCTAATTTTTTTTTTTGTTAAGTAACATGAGAATATAAAATGATAACATCTATGTACAGCTCTGCCCATGTCCTCACCGACAAATAAACAGTATTAAGTTGCAAAAAAAAGCCCCATTCTAATAATACTCCGTTGTAGTAAAATGATCAGTGTGAGTAAAAGCTTACTTGATAAAGGTGGACCAATTTGTTCAGCACTTCTGACCAGACCCGACTTCTGCCACTATAAAATATACAAACAAAAGAAAGTGTGAAGAGCGTGAATGTGTAAACTTTCCCCCAAAACATTTTTCAACCTATCATCTCTCGGTCATATCTGGAGTGGATGTGAGATTACTACAAACAAGTATTGCAAGAACTTATTTCTATGTCTTGAGAAAAGAACTAAAATCCGTTTACTCGTAACACATTTAAATGGCTTTGTACATTAAGCTCTAAATGTTCTAAAGTCATCTTTTCAGAGATTAGACTTTTGGTTAAAGCATACTAGAGTAGTTTTATATAGCAGTTTGTATCAGTGTTGAAAAGATGGATAAAACTCCACAGCAGCACCTGCTCTGTACCTGTCTGTGTACAGAGAAGAATGTCAAAATGCTTGTCCTTGTCTAATCGCCGAAACACTACAAATGTGATACACACACATGAAAAACCATGATATGCTTCTTTAATACAAACTGATCATGAAGCAAATGTTTGCTAAATGGAATCTACATCAAGAAAAAAGCAGGACGTTGCATCCTTCAGTTTAAAAACAAAACCTATATTATATGCAAATGTTTTATTGTAGAAATCGCCGCAAACGTACGATGAACCTGCGGATGCCGCGGAGCCGGTTGAAGTTGATGTAAGAGATGTCGTGTTTGTCTTTCCCGCTGTCCAGGTCTGTAGTGTAGATTTGTTTAATGCCGGCGCCTTGGATCAGAGGCACACACTCATCACATGGGCATTTAGTGACGAAGAGCATTGTGTTTTCTTCCTCCTTCACATCCGCACTCCTGAACAGAAATGAAAAGCCAGAGTTTTGCATGAACAACACAAAAAGTTCCGGAAAGTTCTACTGCACAGTTTAGATGTGTACACTGCATGGATGATCTGGCAACCCTGGTTTAACAGCTCGGCTCTGTATATTTACTCCTGAGGTGCTGATACAAATAAGGAAAAAATGAATAACAGCACATCAAAGTGTTCATGTCTTAGTATACAGCTATTTGCCATCCATTACAATGACATGTTTTATTAAAATATGACGTCATGTTCATTATCCATTTATATTTTCCATTGCGAGACACCTGTGAAGGACTTCAATGTCCCTGTTATCAGAGCAGCTTTAAAGGTAATTTTCTGTCTTTTTATTTTCTCTCGCACGAAGTTTCAATCAACCACGTTATCAAAAAACAAGAAGCACAAAGTCCTCTGTCCTGAAAATTAATATTAATGTCTCTTTATTTCACCATGTCAAACAGTAGATGTTTTAAATTCCTTTAGAATTACTGTTAGATTAGTCCACATGTCATAGCTGTTACCATAGAAACGATTACATATTAGAATAAATGCATTCTTCTTCTTCGTCCACTTAAATGGCCGCACACTCCCTTAGAGTATTACCGCCACCTACTCTTCGTTTTTTTCTGAATAAGTGCATTAATATAACATGATGATTTTATATATATACGTCACACACCTGAAAGTGAGCGCGTTCTGCTCAGCGTGGATGATGTAGCGGTATTTACGGCGCTGTCTTTCTTCCTGCTTGTCGTCCATCTGAGGAAACTCGGCATACTCTGATCCCACAGGATAGGCGTTATAACCACATCCTACCAGGTACATGTTCCCCGTGCCATCACACTGAGGCTGAGAGTGGAAAATTAACAGTAATAATAATAATAATAATAATAAAGATCGTACTGATCCTGTCAAATTCATGCTTTGGTTCAAGGCGTCCGTTAATCATTTAATGCTTCATTTTATTACTATTCTGTCAAATTTGAACAAGACATTTAGAGCACATTTTAATAAAGATTGAATCCTTTACTTACCAGTCTGCCTTCTGCCCAAATCACCGTACCTACTCCCACTTTAGGATCTTCTAAAATACCACAAAAACAGGGGGAAAAAATCATATTAGACACATCAAATGATATAGTCTGAATGTTGCTAATTTTTTGTATATTTTAGTATTTACTGTTTATTTTAACTATTATTGTAAATATTTTTTATATCTAAAATTATACATGTATATATATAAAATGTCATTTCTATATCTAATAAATTATATATTAGATATTACATATTAATTAAAATACAGTTTATAGTGTAGCTTTGTTTCTATTTGTTTATCCATTTATATTTTTTTGTATATTCTTAGCTTTTAGTTTTGGTTGGTTTTAATTTTGGTTGTGGTTCGATAAGCTTCACAGTTTTCTTATTTAATATTTATATATTTCTAATATAATATAAGCTTTAGGTAGTTTCGGATTAGTCATTTAATTCTACTAATTCTATGGAGATTAAAAACTGAAGTTCTATTTTCTTATTTGTAATCTTTAGAGATTATTATGGATAAACAGCCTTAAACTCATGTCATCTGCTTTTTATTGAATTTAGTTGATCTTAGTGGATGTTGTTCGACATGATTAGTTAATTCATTTTTCTTTATTTATTATTTTAGTTGCAATTTGGTTTGTCATCTTTTTTAATGAAGTGCTTTAAACGGCTGAAGCACGGCATGAGAATAATGAGTGCATGTGCTGACTAAGTCTTCAGAGCACGCAATAAGGAATGCTAATGATTGCTACTGCGCTAGACTGGCATCCTGTCCAGGGTGTACGTTGACTTATGCAGGGTATTAATCTCCAGCTATAAGGTTAGGGTTAGGTTGCTATGGCAGACAGATGCACCAGGAAGTACATTTTAGACAACAGGTTTTTCAGGAGAAACAAAAGATTAAAGTAGTTGTCTAACATGATAAAAAAATGAAGATTTTAAATTTAAAGCAACAGGTTGTCAGTTCAAAGAAAATCCATTCCATGTTAATCACACGTGCTACAGAGATAAAAGTAAAAACACTGACGTAATTCTCTAATAACCTTTAGAGAAAGCCTTCACACATGCACATCTCACCTGTTCTATACGCCAGCACTGCTGCCTGGATGATGCAGTGTCGCACAACATCCTGAGATAATGTCCTATATCCGCTCGTTGTGGGTTCTGTCTCATGGAACCCATATTCGTGCTCAGCTACGGGAACACTGGCAGCTACAGAAGCCAGAATCCGGATCAGATCCCTCATGTGCTGCCGCAGCTCACTGAAATATGGTTCTGTGCAAAAGTTCTCTAGGTTCATCTTACTGAGCAGCTCCCTGTGCACCTCCACATTCTCAATCACAAACCTTTTAGAAAAACTGTTCCAGTTCCTCCAGCGCTCTTTCCTAAAGAGTTCATGGGCATCCAGAGAGGGATCATCAGCTGCCATTCTGCCCAGAAAGTCACTGTTGTGAGACGTCTCCTCTACAAACTGAAGCATGGAGCTGGCTAGAGGCTGGAGCAGTACACCGATGTGTGGCCTGCTGCTGGATTTGAGCCTTTCGGTGGCGGCTGCGTCCAGCATGGCTTCCTGGAGACGAGATCCTGCTGCATTGCTTCTGTCAGACAACAGACTGATCTCAGCATCAGCTGGCCAGTAAGAGATCCTGTTGACTCCAGCTGAGAGAATGAGAGGAACAATCATTACAGAGACAAGATTACTAATAAATGGATCAGATTCAATCAACTCCAGAATTTTCACAGAAGCAGATAAACACTTTCATAATTAAAATTAATTTTTCAAATCTGTCCAGTTTCATTGATTCTGTTTCAGTGGTTGACAGGAGTTGATCAGGACGTGCTGATGTGGTTCATAGTGATTAATCTCGGATCTTTAGACCCTCACAAAAGTCCATCTATACAGACAAGAAGATGCAGTTGACAATATAATGGTTGCTTACCATTGATGATCATCTTGAGGCAGACAGAACAAGGCTTTCTGGAGAAATAAAGATCACAGCCCTTGAGTCTGGGCCCATGTCTGATTACAGCCACCTGACCAGCATGAAGCTCTGCTCCGGAGCAATGAAGACCCAGAATTCTTTGCTCATGGACCACCACCAGGCCAGTGACTTGCACCTAAAACAGTCACATTACAATTCAGTTGTTTCCTTCTAAAGTCTCATGCTATGAATACATGCACAATGTCAATAACAAAGTCTAGATTGGGAAAAAGATTTACAGCTTTTAAATGCAGAATTATGCAAATGCAGGTCATGCAGCAAGTTTACCAGCAGAAGGTCCTTCTAATTTCTATTCATGCTGCTTAGGTTTCTTGATGAAGTTCAATATGGTGGCTTTCAGGACCCTTTTATATCTATTGATATTTGTTTGTAAAACCACCAAGTAGAAGGATTTTAAGGAAATGCTCTTTGCAGGAAATGACTTCAAAAGGCTGCTTGGTTTCATTACTAATGAAAACAGTGATTAAAACAGGTTGTGTGAGTGTGAAACAAAAGAAACACCCAAGCCAAGCATCACTCCTAAGTGAGAGAATTATGATGTCCTTACAGATGCATTGTCTCGTCTCTGAGATTCCCTCCTGGGAAAAAGCTCCATCCAAAGACTCAACAATGTAAAGAGGTTAACTTTGGACAATCTCGGTCCATGACCTGAAGGAGAGAGAATGAAAAGCGTTAAACAGGAAGGTTTTCTAATGATAGGTTGCTCCATTTAAGATCAGTTTCAGGACAAATTATGGCTGAGTTCCAAATGGATCTCTACTCCACAAGAACTTGTAAGTCTTCTATATGTTCAGAAGTGACTCATTTACCATAAAAGATACATAACTTATGACTTAGCAAGACCAGTCATTGTATTAAATGTCAGAATACATGTTGACCTTTATGCTGAAGGAGTTTAATGATCAGAGACACATGATCATGCCACATCAAGCTTAGTATAGTGTAAATCTATTATTTAAGGTTATCCACTGCCTAGTGCGTTAGTAAGTTATTTGGGACACAGCCTGTGGTGTAGGATAACGGCCTAGCAGGTTCTAACCTTGCACTTTGCCCTCCGTCTGTGTGCTGTTCTCCCTCACGTTACTGACGTCATCCTCGCCGTTTGAGGTGAACCCGTTTCTTCCGGTACCCGGATGTAGCCGGTACTCGCGGGGTGTCGCTGCCATTCAGTTTTGATCATTAACAAGAAACCTGCCAGCGACACAGTCCGCCGGTACGAGCTTAATCCACCTTTCACAACATCCTCTTCCTATTTAGTTTGACGTCAGGCAGCAGGAGGAGCTGGAGAATGACCTTTAAATCTGGGTTGCCAAATAATACAGATAGATCCCCACTGCTGTTTTTTTCCCCCTGGTATTTGCACTCTTAGCAGAAATGGCATTAAACTGTTCCCTCATATATTTCTCTTTCACCTGGACATGTGGATATAATGTACATTAAACAAAAGATATTACTACATTCATATTTCTTGATAAAATACAGAACAAGGGACAAACCTGACAAGTAATAAAACATTTAGTATCATTAGTTTTTAAGATATCCTGGGATCCTGATTTAATACCTGTACAGTCTTTGGTCAGTGAATTTATCCGTTTTAAATTTAAACAGTGAAAATTTCCATAAAGTGTCAAGAAATGTATAACTTTAATGTTTGTATGCATAGCTCAGAGTTTTATAAACAGGATTTACTTCCTTCTAACACATTTTACAGTTTGCTGCTATTTCAATTTGTAATTTATTTTTTAAAGGATATCAGCTGCTTTACTGAACAAAAAAGTACTTAAGCTGTATTAGTACAGAAGGTTAAATGTATAAATTTACATCTCTGTGAGGTCTTGAGTTTATGTTACTATTATGACATCATGAATACACATTCGTTTCCTAAAATAGTTTCGGAAAGCTAAATTAACCATGAACAGGAAAACAGGATGTAAACACACCCACAATGTTTAATAAAACTCGGTCCTTGATTGATGTTTACTTTATTTTATTTTAATAACAGTTAATACCTTACATCACTGCAGTGTTGATAAATCACTTTATTTAAATCACTTAATTTTAAATTTAGTGCAAAACCTATACAATATATACATTTCACAAAAAAGAAACTTTCTGCTTTCACATTCACAACAAGCATTTTGCATAAACAAACACAAAGCAAGTGATACAAAATAAAAATGATGCATTCTGAAGTCCACTAATCCAGTACTGAGTTTTTTATCAAAGCAGACTCACTATATTATCTTTATATGCAAAGTTTTTTTTTTTAGCTCACTTCATTAGCAAGAAGAAAATAGTAGCAAAAGGTGAGTCTTTTGCAGTTAATGGGCAAGCGGTCAGTAATGAATCCCTTTCTGCTGTTATTT
>JAOTRN010000027.1:7739606-7751800 GCA_028566695.1 Bagroides melapterus | reverse complement strand
CACACACACACACACACACCATCGTTTTATTTTTATTTGCAGAGCCTTGGGCACCAGAGAAACTGGAGAAATTCCAAAGTGGACATTTTATTGAATCACTTGTGAGAAATTTCAATGACAGATATTGTTCTTAATTAAAAATCTGTAACTGCCATTCGAATGAGAAATGCAAACAGAACGGTTGAATAATCAACACAGCTTATAAAAATGTTTGGGTTTTTCTTCAACATACTAACACTCAGACACTCCTATGTAAAGGTTTTTAATCTCACAGTAGCAAATATCAAGCTCGAGGATCTGTTTCTCAACATTGACTTTGCACTATCTAAATGGAAAATGTAAGGCATCGGTTTCTTATTATTATTCGGAGACTAGATTGTACAAAAAATGTAATAGTTTTTTCCTCTTTATTTACCTGAACTTTGACCTCTTGGTGGCTGAGCAGGGGGACAAGGAAGGGGACAACACCTGAGTCTATGACCATTTGTATCTGCTCGTTCCCTCCGTCTGTTAGGTATGATAAAGCCCATACTGTATCTACAAGTATCTGAAGAGAAAAAGAGTGAATTTAACAGAAAACTCAGTTTTCAGGTAGTCTGGTGCAAACCTCTATGTTTTTTTTTTTTAAACAAATGAGTCCAGTGTACTTACATTTATATCTGTGTGGTATATGAGGACACAAAGGGCAGGAAGGATCTGTTCAAGAGAAAGACTGATATTAAACTGACTTGTCCTTATAGCTTGACACCTAAATGAAATCTAAACAGGAAGTGGTTTGATAAGGCTCATTTCATATCGAAGAGAATAACACTGTTATAACAGACAGCACGACCCATATTACAATAAATATTAAAAGGCAAATACACCAGCTTCAAAATTAGACATATAAACCAGTTGCCTTTACATGTTATTTGTGTATTATAGTTCAGGCCCAGTGAGAGTAAGATGAAGCAAGATTTCTACTGGAAATCTTAAAGCTGTAGGCAGGAATTCACTGGAGTGTAAACACACACATGAGCTTTAGGGAATTTTTGTTCCTGACAGGAAAAGTAGAAAGAAGAAGAAAAAAAACAAAAAACAAAACAAAAACACCACACACAGATTCTTTCTCTTTCTCTTTCTCGCTCACTCACTCACCTCCTGTACTGTTTCCATGGGTGGGGGCGGGTCTTTGTTTCGGCACAGGTTGACAATGACCCAGGTGACGTTCCTCAGGAAAGTGATGGGGATGGAGGGATTTATGAACGACAAGAGAGGTTTGACCACGCCCAGTGAAATGACATAGTCTCGACACTGTGGCCCATCACCTGTACAGGTCAAACACACGTACTCAAATTTGCACTCTTCATTTAGTCTGGTTGCCAGTCTAGTTTATGTAAACTAATTAATTTGTTTAAGAAAATTTAAAAAAGGACTAGACTTAAACCATGACTGAAAAAAATCTAGTTTTCAGCATGTTTCTGAAGACATTCAGAATTTTAGTTTGGTAATAATTATTGTTTTAAACAATGGCTCAAATTTACAGACTGTGATGCAGTACTCAGGTCTGTCTTCTTGTCCCTGTACTTGCTAGCTGAATATTTGGCCTGTTGTCAGTACCATAAAATACAAAGCATCTTAGAGGTGATAACTTACCAATGATGTTGCCCAGCGCCCACACGGCCTGCTCACACACATTCTGATGAGGGGAATGAAGCAGTCTCAAAAACAAGGGAACAGCATCTAAACATACACGCAATGAAAAAGAAGGCATGAACGGTGAGCTGAATCGAAAGTCACATAGCTGAGAGAAATGCTCAGGGACTGGAGGTCTTACTGGATTTGACCACAGCCTGCGTCTGTGCCGAGGTCCCTGATGCGATGTTAGTCAAAGCCCAGGCAGCCTCAAACTGCAACGAGGGACTGGAGAGAGATATGAGAAAAATGGAAGGGTAGACAGTGTGAGAAATGACCTAATGAAAGAGATCAAAGGTTCAGTAGCAGCTCCAGACTCCCTACAGATCCAAAAACAATTATGTGACTCGAGAAGGTCGTTTACCAAAATCACTTAATCCTAGAATCTAACAGAAAACCTATTCTCCATCACGGTGTTGTAATTGTGATGTATTCGTCTTCTGCTATTAGACATAGTGAGCCTTTGTCTCATTATGGATGCTAATTAATGCTCAGTGTTCTAGTAGTACTGTAGGTTGAGAACTGTGCACAAGGCATCGTCATGCTGGACTCCAGCATGTTTGGGATCCTTAGTTCTTCTGAAGGAAAACTGTGGAACCAAACGTTATGGAACCAGTTGTCCAGATGTCCACACACTTTTGGCCACAGAGAGAATGACTGGTTCCTGTGCTACACAGATTCAAAAGACATTAAAACACTGTGTGTGTGTGTGTGTGTGAGTGAGAGAGTGAGAGAGTGAGAGAGAGAGAGAGAGAGAGAGAGAGAGAGAGAGAGAGCGAGAGATGGGGGAGGGGAGGGAAAAGCCTGAAGTGCACCATAGAATTAGGAGCACTACATAATCTCATTCATGCTCCAAATGCTCTCTCATTTACACTATCCACCGTTTTACTTGCCCATTCTTCCATCTATATATCTATCCATCCATCCATCCATCCATCAATCACTCATGTCCAATCAACCTGATATGTTGGAGTGGTACAGTTGGGAAACTTACTTGTCGTCCCTCTCCAGACATTTGACGAGGATGGGTAGGATCCCAGATTTGATCAAGTCATCAATAGGAGGGTTTCTGTCACTGGAGAGTAGTTTTCTGTTCACAGAAAGATCAAATTATTCAGAACACGGTATAGAAACTAAAACAGCACGCTTGTTCATTATTTGATCCACCAATTAGCAAGGTTCCTCAAACACACAATTCTAACCTGGCTGCTTGTACAGCGCTGAGCTGTACTACTGCGTTGTCACTGGTGGCATTCTGAAAGAAAGAGGAAAACCAAGTGAAGCAGAAAGACAGCAAAAGATTGAGCTATGGGGTTAGAGTGTACAGCCTGTGCTGCATTTATCATGTTCCACCATCCATCATTTGGCTCAACCAGTCAATTATCCTGAAGCACTTACCTGTAAGATGGCATCTAGCGTTACATTTTGCTAAAATACAGAAAAGGAGAAAAACAGAACAGGGAGAAATATCACAATTAGGCGTCGAGATTTCAGACAAAAACATCTAGACATGCAGACAGAAAGTGAAAGAAAACAGTCGAGTGTGAGAAAAGTCAGGAGGAGATCCTCACCCCCTTGAAGTCGGCGTCGACGTCTGAGTCCTCGAGACTTTCGTCCTGTGGAACGTTGCGTTTCTTCAGTAGGTGCTCATCTCTCTTGTTCTATAGAGGAAAAAGGTACAACACAGGTGGTGATTTATGGCATACTTACAATGCTGCTCAAATATGTGTACGGTATATATGGAATGAATTCCACCACACTGCAACCACTGCTCACAACAGGGCTTCCTATCATGGCATTCTTAATTAAACAAAGGCACAACCAGCACAAAATTTATTTTTCGTCCAAGCAGCCAACTTAATATACTCAGACCAATAACTTTAGCTGCTAGATTTTTAAATTTTACAGCCACAAAATTAAGCCACTAAAACCCGAAGTAAACAATTTTTGTATAACAAATGATCTGTGGAATTAACAAACAAACAAAAAACATTAACTGGTTTCTTGGCACAAGTGTCTCTGATGCAGATTAATACTTCATATGGGTTGATTTTTTTGGCCAATAACATATTAGTTACTTTCATTCACCATTCTTCCAGGATGCATCTGTGTGTCTAGTGTACGGTATGTGATCTTACTGCTGTTGGGAATTTGCGCTTGGAGGAAAGTTTTTCCTTTGTACTACACACGCAACATATCCACATTCCCTTTCTTTCATCCAAACAGCCTTTTATAGCCAGAATCCACTGCTTCACAGATCTACTGTTAGCCTCAACACTGGCTGGTTGCTGTGCAAAATCCTGCTTCCTGTCAAAACATGCTCCAGCAACGATTAGTCCAACATCTAAAACAGCTGCTAGATTGGAACGGTTCTGTGGGTTGTAGAGTCAGGACACCGTGGTACTCACGGCAGGTGAGTTCAATGATGCGGCCATCATTTTCTCCTTGTCAGGTCTGTGAACGTCTCCTTCAGGAATGGAAACTGTTCAAAGAGGATGCTAGCCATGGTTTCTGCATTAACTTTGTCATGTATACATTACTGCTTTACTGGCTTCGTTAACAAATGTGTGTATGACAATTTTACCGACTGGAGGAAAAGTGAAGGCTGGATCCTCATTTGAGATCCATAACACTGGCAATGAAAACAAGCTTAGAACAGTAAGAAACAAACAAACAAACAAGGTCTGCAGAGAACTGCAGATTGGAGACTACTTTAAGTCTGATCCATGCCTCATGGCTGAATGAACTCAAAACATTCTAGGCAGGATTTGATGTCAACAGCCATAAGATCCTCTGATAACCAGGTGTTTACACTTTCCACATCTAAGATGAGCCAGAGGACAATATACACACAGAAGGCAAGAACAAGCGCAGAACAGCTAGACGATAAAGATCTCTGTGGCCTATGTTACTGTTCCCATCAGAATCATACCTGATCCATACTCGTTAGCTGACTGAATGATTAGCACCCAAATTATATGAAGCGGAGAAATCAGCCATGGCACACATCATAGTCAGCATAGCTGAGTGTATTTGCTTCACTTCAGTTTGTCTGACAGAAAACAACCTCAGCAAAACTCACCCATTTTACAAGAAAAATGTTTATCCAAGAAAGTCGGTACGTCTTGTTGTTCACTGGATCTGGGCTGTGTACGAGATTCCTGTACTCCCTGTTCACCGTCCCGAACAAACCCTATCGGCTCCATAAAGTATGCAGCCGACACCAACACAACAGGCTTGATCCACAAGAGCGATGAGCCCACTCCACAGGAACGAAGTAGAAACTCTAGTAAACTGGTGCGCTGAGAATAATTTGCACCCCAGCTGAGCTCAGCAAGATTTTAGGTGCTGAGCAGTGACTAGCAAGCTGTGTGTGGATCACAGAGAGTAAACAGCTTGTTGCTTAAAGTGCATATAACTCAAGGCTTCTCATGGCCCGTCCCCATCTTCGCTCGTACTGTGAAAGCTCACCAATGGCATCATTTCCTCAGGAGGATATGGAAGATCAAACTATAGACCACATCCTCACCAGTTTCTTTAGATGTGGAAAACACATTGACCAACTACAACACAGCCTCGTACTTCAACTCCACTGTGTCTAACCACAAAGCTCTGCACTGGGTAGCCTGCCTCATCATCTGGTAAGCTCTACCAGTCATTAAGAACATTTACACACACTGGTTTTTTTTTGTTTTGTTTTTTTTTTAAATGTCAAGCTGCTGGTTTCCACTCTACACACATTTTTACTCAGAAATGGAACTGTTGCAATATTGTCATCCACTTAGCCAAGATTGTGCAATATGTTTGTCATTCATGCAATCGCTGCTGTAAGCGATGATCATGCCTGACTAACCCAGACTGTTTTCATGAAACACTATTACCTCCACCTCCTTCTAAACACACAATATACATGCACTTTTGAAATATTCATAATATTCAGTTATGCACTGATGTCACGGTCTTGTCACGGTCCACAGTAATTCATCTACACCATCATACACCAGCACCATCTGCACCAGCATCAAAGGGAGCAAACCATGTGACGCAGGCATTCGACTAAAAACAACTTTATAGTCTTAATTTCCCTGCAGCAAGATCTACAGCTCTGTGTTTGTTTTAAAAACTCTGCTTTTTCTTCACGCTGCTGCACCGATATGTGGATTAACATGGATGCACTGTACCGAACTCCAGGTCCTAATATCACAATGGAGGCTGTGCCATTGATACAGGGGTTTTGAAATGAAAGTGCTACTCAATAGAAATAGTAAAAAAAAAATTAATAAAGTAGAATTACACTGCAAACTGCAATAAACAAAAATAAAAAAGTAGTAGTGTAAAACTAAAGAAGACCTTCAAAATCTTGAAACAGTTGCTTGGTTTCAAATCACAAAATATTGTATTTTTTTAATTTAATTTTTTTTTTTTTTTTTTACTGCGGTTTGATTAAAGGAGCAGTCTGTGACTTGCGATTGGGCTTGAAGCGAGATGCTGATAAATCGTGCGGCCTCTAATCAAACTCCACATCCTGAGACCAGTTATATCACGTGGATGAAAGAGAAGGTTTTGAATGTTTTGAAGCCTTTCAGGGTTCCTTGAGTTTCATATATATAAAATACGCAGGGGAGAAAGGGATAAATAAAACTGTATATACATTTTGAGTCTAGTTACACTTCTTGTCACACTGAGCTATAATTATTTTTTAATAATTAACTGAGTTCAGTTTTGTCGCCTTTGTGACATGATCTCCCTTGTTAGTCATACCTGAAATGCTAATTTAAGACACACAGCTGGCTGATGCACTCATACTCCTTTGTCAGTTGCATACGTGTGCCATGTAGCTTTGTTCCCGATGCAGTGGGTCTGACAGATAAATGTACACAAAACATCTTTTTCCAAAAAAAAAAAAAAAAAAAGAAGAAGAAGAAGAAGAAGAAGAAGAAGAAGAAGAAGAAGAAGAATCTGCAGACAACTAATTCATACCAATATTACTGAAGAGGATGAGATGGTGCCATGACAATGACTTTGTAATAATTACAATCAAAGAAGCATTGTTAAAAAAATAACCCAAAAACATTTCCAAATCACTTAAGGTTGAGCATAAGTAGGCAAAAAGATAAATAAATAAAATTCTATGACCACCTGAATATGCCTCAGCTTACACCTACAACCTAATACGTTAAAGCTTATGTGTTAAAATTTAGTGAGAACTGCTAACGTTTGACAGATGAGAGACCTAAGGCTGGGCGGTATATTGAGTTTGGGGAATATATTGATATGATTTCCTAAATCGATGCGGGATTATCCAATATCGTTCATATCGATATGGTTTGAGGCCACACATGCATGTGCGCGTTCTGCACGAAACACACCCTACCGGCTACCGCACAAGGTAGCGCGCGACATGGAAGAACACGCAGCGCCGGTCGACATCTCTTCCATCACTTTCTTACTTTACCATAAAGTGAAGTACGATGAGCATTTACAACCTCTTGCCACAACTTTGGCCACGAAGACTACGCTCTCCAAGCTCTCTGGAAGCTTCTTTTACCCAAACTGTGCCTTACGAAAAGTTGCAAGTGGTGCGATATAACTAAGGCGGAAACGTATAACATTACTAAAGACATGGTTCCTATTGAAACGGTGGAACGAGGGTTTTAAAACCCTGCTAAAAGCCACTGACCCAAGATACGAGTTACCCAATCGCGAGCACTTTGCACTAGAAGCTCTGCTGCAAATGTACAGTGAAGTTAGACAGAAGTTTTCCGAGCAGTGGCGCATTTCACGCTAACAGCTGATTTATGGTCAAACAGGACACGAGAGCCACATATGAGCCAAAGATTTTTAATAATTTGAAATATGTTGTGCAGCTGTATATTTGTAAACAGGGAGGGAAACCCTGCGTTTGCATTTTATTTTGCTCAAAAACAATTTAAATAAAAGGTTTAAAAAAGGCTTTGACTTCCAAGTAACCATTTATTCCTTTTTGTAAATAAATATCTGATATATATCGTATACCGTCATTCAGCCTAAAAATACCGAGATATGAATTTTTGCCCATTTCGCCCAGCCCTAGAGAGATCTAAAAAAAAATTCCACCTGCTCCCTTCATTCCCATGCGCTCCATGCAAAGCTCTCTCTACCTAAAGTGCAGTGAAATGAAAGGCGGCACTTTTGTTCCATTTAAGCAGATCCACACCTAGAATCTAGATCACAAATTGTAGCACTAGCTTGGTGTAAACCTGTTTATCTGGTAAATCTATTAAATCTGCAACTAAACTCTAAGCTCTAACAGTACGGCTCACGACACTCTACCATGATAAACAATCATTTTGAAGTAGTTAGAATAGATTAAAATTATGATATCAAATCATCAGAGCCTACAAAGCAAAATAACTGTTCAGAGAACCAAAGTGAGCTTGACTTCAGCCTTTATAACCCTTTAAATCTCCAGAACTCACTTTGGTCTCTGACTTTCCTGGACCTTTTTTTAAGCCTCTTCTCTGCTTCGTAGTAGTAGTCGTAGCTAATCGCAGCGAACCTGAAAGCTGCGTCTGAACATCGGCAGTCTTTATGCTAGCCTCTATAAATTATAGTAATGATTCTACTTAAATACTAGACTTATATTTTACTTAATAAAACAAGCCTACAGTTGAAAGGGCGATCCATGGACGTGAAAATAATCGATAGCTAACAAGCTTCCCAAATGGAACAGTCCTGCCGTGTGTTTTTGTAATATCTCTTAGACCTGAGATTGCCGTTTCAAATGCTCCTTTAATGTCAGACTTCACTTCACAGACATATGCTAACGTACTGAATATCTCATCATCTTTTATTGTGGGCCTGTGTTACGGTGTTGGAGTTTTTTTTTTTTTTGCTTTTCTGTGTGCGTTTTCCTTTTTCTGGCTCCTCCTACTTACCATCTACCAGGTAATTGATTGTCCTTACCTGGGCATACCACTCATGAGAGAAGCTGTACAAAGCCAGTGAAGAAAGGAAGAGAGGTTTTCTTTTTTGTCTTGGCCCTGTTTAGCTCTATGTGCAACCACTCCTGGTTAGTGAATGTACTAGCTACAAATGCTCCCAGTACCCTTCTTTGTTAATCTCTTTGTTTTGTGTTTTTTTTTTATGTTTTGATAGCAGCAGAGTTACTACCTTAAGATAGATTTGCTGTCTTAAGGGTTGGTTACTTGTCTTTATTACTTTTCTCTTTTATTTTTCCTTCTTTCTTTCTTTCGGAGGTTGTAGGGAGGCGGGTGCTATTTTTGTTTATTCCAGATTTCTCCTGTTTTGTGGTTAGAAAGGGAGTTAGGGAAGTTGCTGTATTTTCTTTTCTCTTCTTTATTAGTTAGAGGCGTTACCTTTTTAAGCAGACTGCTTGTTTGTTATTTTGGCCTTGCCCCCTCCTGAAGTCACTGCCTCTTGGTTTGGTACTCATTTACTTATTATTATTATCATGATTTATATTATGATTGTTGTTGTGTGATTGTATTATTTGCATAGTTTTTCAGTTTATGTAAAACTTTTGAAGGTATTCTGCATTTGGTTCCTTTAGTAGGGCTTGGAATGGTGGTGTTGAGAACATTTACTTAATTTTTTGCTTTTTTGTTATTTCTACCCATATCCCTAGACTAAGTTGGGATGTAAAATCCTGACATAAAGCCCAAACTCCAGACAACTACACACAGTCTGTTGTCACAAGCTCAATTGTGTGAGATACCTGAGGAGAAACATGCCGAGCTCAGATTAAAAGGTCCCCATGTGGTCTCTCCTTTATTTCACCCACCTACACATCCACCCACACACGCCTCCACCCAATGGGAGCTGAACTGCTTCAAAATTCTCTGATCATCCTTCAAAAAACACCCTTCAAACATGCGTCTGTTTAATTAAGCTAACTAATTAAACACACAGCGCCGATGAGAGGAGAAACGTTTGTTGACAAGGATATGACGACGTGCGAGTTCCCGTTTTGTTACAGCATGTGTTGAAGGTGAGACGTGGAAAGATTTTGGAGAAAGAAAGATATGGGTGTATACGCACCAATATAGAAGGTAAATTAGATCCTGATGAGCCTCAGGTTCCCAACCATAGTCTCTGCAATAACACCCGAGGTCACTTTCGCTCGGAGAAACAGTTACTGATTCACTGCTATTACATCAACAGGGGGAGGTCACAACATGCTCTATTTTTACCCAGAGTCGTGGGCCAACAAGCATCAAACAGACTTCAGTGCACTCGGATCAGCTTGACATTTATGAGAAAAATAAATAACCAGAGCCAGACTATCAGAAGTTTACATTTGCCCTTCGGTCTCGATAGTAACGCGAATCATTCCTGAACCTTGTTGAGGAAGCTGCATGGTTTACTTACCTTTCTCAGTTCGACTGTTACTTCGTTACGATGCCTTCGCATAGTCTGAAAGAGGAGAAACAGCACAGCGTTAATGCCAAGACATCAACAAACCGGAAGCTTCCTAATTTCTACACACAATTCCAGAACGAAAATCTGTGCTCCATTTAACTAATAGAAGAGCAGAAAGGAAAAGGTAAAATTCATTTTTCAGAGTGACTCATGATATAAAATATCTACTCTACCATAAAACTCTAATGTCCAGTCTATGAATCAACAAGAGACCTGTTTCTAGCAGGTTTCCCTTCCTACAAACCTGGATGTTTGTCTGGTGACTTTCTCCTGATAGTAGATCATTTATTTACAGCAGAGCTACAGGTATATTCAGGAATATGCAAATAAATATTTTGGAACTGCAGTTTTCATTATAAAAGTCCATTTAGGTCAGTCTCCTCGTTTTATGCTGAATTTTTGCAATGACCAAATGAAGGGACAAACAACAAATGTTCTACAGGTATAAAAAAAAAAAAAAAAAAAAAAAAAAAACACATTAAAGACGCATGTTCAGAGTTGAAGAGGAAGAAAGCCTGAATATTCGGGTTGAGAGAATGTTACAGAGCAGTGCTTTCATAATATGCATGAATCACTAGAACACGGGTCCAGGCCAGGATGAGAGCAGCTTATAACAAATGAGGTGTAAAGCTGCATCCAGGATGAGATGAAAAACAAGTCCCAGACTGGCCACTTCACAGAACAAAGAGGCAACCAGCCGACGTAGTCATGGCAACCCGAGAAGCCCCACAGTAGCGCGAGTCTGGAGAAACGGAGCAGCTACTATTACGAATCACATGTTGAGCAGAAAGGCTCAGAAACCTCACACAGACTGCTGAATTACTCAGTTTTTCTCAGTATTCATGCTTACATGCGACTTAGCTCCAGGTGCATGTTTCAAAGCTGGGTAGCACCTGGCACTTGTCCATCTTTTACACATTTCCTATAAGAACTAGAAAGCAGGTAAATGCACAGTGCCTACTGCACTTGTTTTATACACACACACAAACATCACTGTCACTTTTCTTTAAAAAAAAAACACGTCAATGAGAACTCGAGTCGAGTTTTGGAGACAGCGGACATCCTGCACTACAGGACTGCTCGGAAGAACGCGTGTGCATTAAATTCACATGTCAGTCTGCATCCAGTCTCATCCTTGCCACCCGTTGGCACCATATGACCTTTTTACACTTTTCTGGCCTCAAGCTTCATTGTAATCTGGATGACTCTGCACTTCTGTGTGCTGAAGCTTTTTTAGTGCAAGTCACAAAAAGGTTTACAGCATTATATGGATAAATGTTGTCTGATATGGTAAATGGTAACACCATCTCAGCAAATAGATTTTTTTTTAAATAAAGCATACTCAATGAACAAATATTTAACACACACACACAAAAAAACCACACTGCACTGTGTTGCAGACGGCACCATTACTACTTTTGCACAACTTGGCGAATCCTTCTTTCTCAACAGAGTAAACGAGGACCAAAGCTTTCAGATCATGAAATGCCACAGCAACTGAGAAGTCTGACTTAAAGTACTCTTCTCAAATTCGATTTCCTTCCTCATTTAAGGCGTAATGTCAAATCAGCAAAGCATCAGAAACAAACAAAACAACCTAGTTATACTGTATACGCAAAGAAATATGTCTAAGACCCTTGACTCTAACACATCATTCAGCACCTGCTTCATGTGTCAAAAGTGGCGACAAACTAAGCACTTCACTACACTTTTAAAATGTTTATTTATTTTTTCGAAAGCTCCATTTGGCAAAGCTGGCTTATGACATTCTAGAGTCCAAGCACATTAACAATATCCAGTTGTTGAGAATTGAACAGAAAGAGCTAAGGGGCTGGCGAGGGTATTAGATACGGTTGGGGGTGGGTCGGGTGTTCAGGGGTAAGAGCTCTGGAATGAACACGTGGAGATTCCACACAAGGGGGACGGAGGGAGAGATCAGGTTTGGTCTTATGACTCGGCATCTTAGTTTAGGTTACAGCACCAGAGCCCAAGCACTGACTTCCAATCCAAATGCCATGAACACTGAAAGAAAGAAACAGACCAGAAAAGAGAAGAAAAGAGAAGAAAGAAAGAAAGAAAGAAAGAAAGAAAGAAAGAAA
>JAOTRN010000027.1:7669298-7691561 GCA_028566695.1 Bagroides melapterus | reverse complement strand
ATGTCAGAGCTGCCACAGTGAACGCAAGCATGAATGCCAAAGATTCTAGCTTCTGACATACTCTCTCTCTCTTTTTTTTCTCATGTCTGTCTGTCTTTGACTCTCTCTCTCTCTCTCTCTCTCTCTTGCTCCCCCTCCATCCACCTAACAGACTGATGAGTCCATGAAGAAGGGAATGTACCTAAATGCGTACCAGTGCGAGTTTGCGTGGAACACTCCGCAGGCACCCGAACCATTTGCACTCGCTAATGACGCTCGCCAACCACACCAAAGGTTTAAACTGGGGAGATGTCACAAACACAGGGATGCCGTGGCACTTAGCTGTCACTTAAGAAAGGCCATCCAAGGCAGCAGGGCATCCAGCTGGGTGCTTAGATTAAGCTTAGACATGAGCAATGGTGTGTTAGGTCTGAAGCAGGCTGTAGGGATCACTTGTGTGTACAAGCACATATATGAAATCCTCTACTCACTGTTAAAAGTAAATATGACCTTGTTTAATAAGACTAGATTTTGAACACTCGGTTAAACTTTGTGCCGATATTCCGGCAAGGAAAGGAATGAAATCAGATTTGAGTAACCCTTGCTGAAAAGTAACACCTAGGCCTCAACTATCATCGCTCTCTGTTTCAACAATGTAGATTTTAAATGTTTAATTTATCTTATTTATTTAGTATTTTCTATTTAACCCACCTTAAATCTTCAAATTGTCTAAGATTTTAGTACACTAATGCGTTCGAGCTACAGTCTTGTCATGAGCTGTTTTATTAAGCTTTAAAGTATCATTATTATGCCATAAACATGTCCTGACATCAGCCCTAACAGAGGATGTTGAGTGATATAACAGTGTCTTGTTAGCCTACGTGCTCACATATCGACTAGCGCACCATTAGATGATTTGAAAAGTTTGTCTTTAGAAATTAAGCCAGCTACAGGAATTTTGTGATCTAAGCTCTTAGAATATACATGACAGCTCTCATACAAATGATTGACAAAAGATTCAGACCATCAAAGCTAACAGAAGCAGGCACATGTACATCTTTCCCTCAGATTATTTTAATTAGTATATTAATTTAGCAGTTTAGCCTGAAACGCTAACCCTAGTTTTGATACATTACCTCTAATCCATTATACACACACATCCTCTTCAGCATAAATTATTTATCATATATATTTTAACTTTGTTTACTCCCTTGTCTATATATTTTACTTATTTACATACACTTAAATATGTGCAATTACAAACAGCTGTAAAATACCTGCTAATTCTGATGCTGATAATTGGTGACAGTGACAAAGTCATTATGGATATAAATTGTCGTGACAGTTGGCCATGGTGTGACATGATTAGGTCAGTCTTATGACACAGGGATCAAAAACCTTGATTAACTAAAGCTGGTGTATTACAGTCAAATAAAGTAAATAAATATATAACATACAACAACATGTGCTCCCCATGTCAGATTATATGATGAAGATCAACTAAGGATTGACCTGCTATTAAAGAAAATTACGACATCCAGCTTAGGTCATCTGAGCTCATGTAGAAAACACAAAAAAAAAAAGAAGAAAAAAAAAAGGATTCTTTCTGATTCACTCTGCATTCTTCAAAGTGAGCTTGATGTCATAAGGATTGTTGTTCCCATGTTTCTTCATCGCCACTTCAGGAATTCCAGTTGTTTTGTTTAATCCTATAAGGTCATCATTGGTTGGCATTAAATCATTAGATCATAATACTACTGATCTCCACTCATGATAATGTTATTTAAATTTATTTAACAATATAGCAGAACTACATAGATGCTACTGTGGAATATATAGTAGAATATGATTTAGTCACTTGTTTTTTTGTCTCTTATTTCTATATCTTGTTGTCCTAAACTAATTGTATTCAAGTTTTAATTGCAGAATTAATTGATGCAACTTGTTGAATTAAAAAAAAAGAAAAGAAACACACACACATACACACACACAGAGAGAGAGAGAGAGAGAGAGAGAGAGACAGAGACAGAGAGAGAGAACACTTTATAAGCCAGTGAACACGCGTGTATAGGAGATAAAGAGACAGAACAAAAGACAGAGGTCTGGGGTTACTCTTGGTGCGTGAACCTTCATTTATTTATTGAACATGAAGATCATCAGTGAGAGGAACCCGCACACTGACCACAAGCACATCAAAGCAGACCAAAGCTCAGTGTGGATCATGTAAAAAAGTGCATGCAACATACAGTGATGTTTCTACACATTTGTAACATACAAAATGATCATGTTTTCTGCTAAAAGCCTGCACATAATGTGTATAAGCCTGCAGCAACTATTAGATCAGATATTATTCTGTATGTGAAAACCTTCCTACTCAATTGTTGGTATTGAATTGCTTATACAGTAAACTGTATTTATAATAAATTTGTATTTGTATAATAGTAATTTTATTTAACAATAAAATATCCTTCTTCTTCATCTTATTTTTATTCTTATTATTGCATTTAAAATGGATTCATTTTATTTTGAATATGATTGAATTTACTACATTTACTGATAATTATCTGAAAGCCTGTCACTTATTTTTGCATGTTTTTTTTTTTAATTCTGCAAAAGATTATATGATGCTCCAAAAAAATGGGAAAAATTAGACAATATTTAATGAATGCAGGAAGAAATATCTGCCACCTGTCATGTAAATGTTGCGCTTCTCCTCTGATGTCAGTTTGAAAAATGTATGGTGTGCATTTGGATATGAAAGGCATTTGCAGATGAGATGTGGTGCTCGCATGTAAAATGAATCAAACTGTGCTTTTTTTTCAGCCCAAATCCATCATGTCATCAATGTGCTAAAAGCAGAGGAGATGGGAGGAGGGGTTCAAGAGATGTGTATGTGTCCTTAAAAGAATAATTTTAGACTAAGTTCATACCATCCTGTGGGTTTATAGTGATTTAAGAAAGAAAGAAAGAAGGAAAGAAAGAAAGAAAGAAACCATATATGCATAGCAGCAATATTAAACAAAAATTAATTAAGTATTGTTGACCAATTACTTTAAATTTTGATTGCATTAAAAGTAATCTGAATATTAAAGAGTTTATACTGTTATATTGCCATGGAGTAAAGTTATAAGCATTTGTATTACTTTAAAAACACTCCAGAGAAAATATCATATTTTTTCATAAGTTGTTTCTTAAGTTTCTTCTTTATTTATTTACCCACAGTAATGTTTTATTGACATGGCTAATATTTAGCTAGAGATGGCTGACAAATTAAAGTTAAAACCGGTGACTGTATTATGCTGTGGGGGACATTTTGCTGGCATGGTTTGTGCCCACTTGTCCACTGCAAATCCATACAAAGATTTTCTAACTGATCACCTTTACTCTATGATGAAACATTTCTATCCTGATGCGAGTGGTCTCTTCCTGGATGACTCCTCCCCTTTCCACAGGGCATGAGGGCTAACGGACTAGACTGATAAGGGTGTAACTGATGTCAGTCATCTACTAAAGCATTCATAGTAACCAGATTTGAGTCTAATTGAATGTCTGAGGGAGATTCTGGAGTGATGCGTTACACAGAGCTGGCGAATATAATAGTATCTTTTGAAAGATTGGTGTTCATCTCTCTAGTTCACCTCTTGACACCTTATATATATACCGATACCTTATATACATGCCCTTTAGCTTGGTGTTTCCTTTAATTTATGTGAACCACAACCACAGTAAATGAATACAATAAATACATTTTTTAAAGGGTTTTTTTTTCTAAACTATGAAATTTCTACCTGAATCTATAGCATGCTCATGTAAATAGGAGGTAAAGATTGAGTCAGAGGTTAAAATAAAAATCAAACACAGTCGATTGTGTAGACTTTTTTTTTTTGCCCTTTATGTGTCATGTTTCTTTTCATACCTTTTCGCCTGGCCTTGGGTCGGTATAAGTCCCTCTAACTTTGTTAAAAAGTGGCATATAGGTGTGAGGAGCTGATCTTGAATCAGAAGGATGGGCAGTTGAGTTGTGGAGGATGCTAACAGCAGCCCACAGCACAGCCGTGTGGAGGCAGGGGGGAAAGCTTGTCTCTGTCATCCCCTCAGAGAGAGGACACATGCTGCAACTCTACACCGCAGCACCTCAGTGCAGCCTCAGCTATTCCCAATAATACAACACACACACACACACTTATCTTTAAAGGAGAAAGAAAGGGACAGAGAGAAATTTTAATGCACCAAACTAGTCATAACATGTTAATATGCTGAGTGAAATTCCTGATTGTTTCCTGTATTATTTTTCACTACACATGACGCACAAATTTACGTAGTGCTTAACATATAATACGGTATCCATTCTCGCATAGGATTTGTCATCTATTGCAATTCCACAAATGAAACTAATTAAGCTACCTGAAAATCAAATAAAAAGGACACTTCAGATGTTTTCAACTTAATCTCTATAATCCCTAATCTGTATTGCATGTATGATCTCCACAGACCATTTTGAAGATTGACTGCAAAAATCTGGTTACTCAAAATCTCACTCATAATGTAAGTGTAAGGGCAGCTGTTGAACCTCAATATACAGTGAAAACTGAAAGATGAACCAAAACTACATTACAATCGAACAGATTCTTAGAATGAGAGTCTTAGACAATCAGAGTCTTAGAATGAGGCAGATATTTGAAAGTATCTTTATCAAAGATATTCAGTGTTCTCGTGCGTATTCTGCAAACGTTGTGCAGTAATTTATGGTTTGCATGAGCAGACCAACACCAAATAGAAGACTAATTACAACTGTTAATGCTATGGTATTCCCTCTGAAAAAGTAGTCCTTTAAAGTACATAATATAGAAATTTAGAATGAAATCTGCAAACACATTTGACTGAAGAAGGATACAACAAATGCTACTGGACTTCCATTATGGGAGTGTTGAGTACACAGGTTTTCTTTTTTTTTTCAGAATATATACACACTTTTTGTATGTGGTAATCGCAGAGAGTCAGTTAAAAAAAACTGGATTATTCCTTTAATCTGAATTCAAATACTTTAAATAAGCCTGCAAGAGGCTTGGGGTTGTTGATCAAAAGGTCAGGGTTGAAGCCCCAGCAGTAGACTGTTGGACTCCTGAGAAAGGCGCTTAACCCTCTCTGCTCCAGTGGTGGTTCATCATAGTGCCTCTGCATGCTGACCCCAACTTATATCCAAAGAAAACAATTCCACTGTGCTGTATGTGTGGCAACAATAAAGGCTTCTTCTTCTTCTTCTTAACATATACCTCACTTATTAAAATACTCTGATTCTGACAATAGTCCTGACTGCACAATATTAAAATCACAGAGTAAGAAAGACAGAAACAAAGACAAAGAGACAAATAAAGAAAAACTCAGGGAGAAAGAGGGATGAGTTGTGTGGATAATGTGGTGAGTAAAAGTGTGTGAGTGTGTGAGTGTGTGTATAAGGGCTGAGGGGGTGGAAACCCATGAACCATGCCCAGCTGTGTGTATTTGACTGCTTTGTACTGACTTGATCATGCCACCAGTCCACCTTCCCACAATGCTGGTTATTTTCTCCTGTAATGAATGACAACATGATGATACATGGACTAGTAAAGTCAATCTGGAATGTTGATACATGTCTGACTAAGACTACTACTAGGCTGATCAGTGTGTTATTTGCATATTGGTATGCATGAATTGAAAACAGTGCAGTGAGATTGCTTCAAAATTCTTTATATTGAGAAAAGGACAGGTGAAAATGAAACGTTAAGCACGTAGGTGTTTTCTCATGTTTGAGTGTATGCTCGTGATATGCGTCTGTGTTTTACATAGTATGACACCCACGAGTCACGATCGATACTGAGTCACTCATATAACAGAAACGCACATTCTTATTTGCCATTACAAAGAAGAATCAAAACAGACTATTTTTTCCAAGTTTCCCATGGGCAACATATAAGAGTGTGTAAAGATTGATTTGAATGTGCTACTATTGTGCTATGTGTTTTTTCTGAGTCATACCAGAAAAGAAAACACACAGGAAATCAGTGAGATGGTAAAAGGGAAACTCTACCAACAGTATTTGAGCTTGACTGCAGCACAGTGCAATGACTAACCTGAATCCAAAGTGATCTAAAGCATAGTCAAGTATTTGTGTGAGGCTGGTTCCCTTTATATTAAAGTACCTGAGAAGTTTTTTGAAAGCTCTTTAGAAGTTATTGAAATAGTACAGAAATGAACTGCTAGAAAAAGTTGAACCAGCATTTAGAAGGCACAACAGATTTGTTAATTGTATTGTACCAATACAAAAAAAAAGAGAAAAGTAAATACCATATTTCAAAATTTCCTGTGATGGAATGACAAACTCCATATTCTCCATCGATTCTCCAAGTCTTTAAACAGTGAAATGAAGGAACGTCCACTATTCTTCTACAGCAATCCCTGGTGCTGCTAATAAAGAGTGCTGTCTAAAACATTGGTCCAAAGTCTCCCATTGGCATTCAATTAGGTTGCATTTTAGTGACTGTCTAAGCCATAATGAATGATTTCCCTCATTTTGATCCTTATTAATTCATTCAGTGAGCCTTTGTGCATTTTGGTTTGGGGCACAATCCTCCTGGAAGACACCACTTCTATCAGAATAACTTTGTATTGATTTACAGTGACTCCATTCACTCCATACCAGCAAAATGTCTTCAAAATGACAAGAGCGTAATCGCTTTTCCTTTAATTAAATTCCTTTAATGTTATCTGCATATATGTGCTTCACTGAATGTCATATCAAAGGCTTATCAGTTTGGTATGTTGTAACATCCCATTGTGTTTCCTTAGCGCTGCTTTCCTCTTTCTCTTTCACTCTCTCCCTCATAGTACAGAATTAATGTTGCATTTTATATTAGAAATTGCACATATGCAGCAGTTTTTGGCCTTCACGAGGCAGGGGATGGCTTTTAACCAATCAAAACGTGTAAATCCAAACTTGGAGTCTCCTGTCCAATCAGAAAGTAGCAGGGAGGCCCTATCGCTATAGAGACTATCGCCATGGCATGTCTCCAGGGGAGTGGCTCTTGACAATCCAGTTCTGCAGGTTAAAAGCCAAAAGAACCGGTTGGCTGAGTTGTCAGGAACGAGATTAACAAAAGCTAACAACACCACAGACATCTTGTCTGGTGTGTGACAACTGTAAATCACACAGGAGTATAATTCTTTTGAATTAAAACTTTGCTTGACTTTTTGCTGTCACTGCTGAATGTAACACTACGACGGTAAACAAAAAATCCTCTGTCACCATTAATCCACTTTTTAGTAGTGGAGTGAATAACAGGCATTGAGAGAGAAAGAGAAAGAGAGAAAGCAGACTATAATGGCAAGAGCACATGGTAAATAAAATGGGAGGAAGAACAGTGTGTGGCGAAAGCAGACTTCAGTGTCGCGTGACTCTGGCTCTATCCCTGGAAGGCCGGGAGACAAAACTGCTCTTCACACCCAGAAAGAAATGGGTTTATGGGGCAGAGGGAGGAAAACAAGGAGGAGGTGGAGGAGTTCAGGGCAGTTAGATTGTGTACTGTCTTGAACTGGCTATAGCTGGACATACAGTATTGTGTGTGTGTGTGTTTGTGGCAGTATATGAAAACCGTTCACATGGTAAGATTTTTAGATCTCTTATTAATTCTATAGTTTCTTTATTTCTATAATAATCAGAAGGAAATAATAACATTTTAAATGTATCCCCCAAAATGTGAAAAGGGAGAAAAAATCTTATTGAAAGATTTCATCCAATTCCATTGAGACACATTATCTTAAAGCAGCTGCTAATTACTGATGTAATTTGCATTTCATTTAACATGTAATAAATAAAATACAAAATTAATAAATATGAACAAATCTATATACATGCATTTGTTCATATCCTAGAACTGCATTCTTGTCCAAAACCCCATGTTATATTTCTGTCATTTTTAAATTTTGGTTTTTCATCTAACAGGTTTCCCCCAAACCACTAGACAGGTTACAACTTTCAATTACAACATTATCATTTATTAAAGAGTTTTGAATAGTTTGTTGTGAGACAAAAAACATCTAAACTGAAATTTATGTTGTTTGTTTATGTCCCTATTCATATTTGAGCAATTTTTCAATGGCACTTAAAAGAAAAAAAACATTTCTTTAATCTTTCATCAAAATACAATATCCCCCCTATAAATGTCTTGACTTTTGATGTCACCATGCACGTGAGCTAAAAAAAACACACATCAGTTTCACAATCAAGTCTCAGTTGATAAAAAACAAAGCCCCACTTTTTGGAGCCTTATTTCACACCTGTCTATCCTGTTTCACCCCAAAACACTGACTATCTTCTCACTAAAGAAAGAAAAGTTCCACTTACGACAAATTATCCAGGACATGTTCAGTCCAACATTTTACTTTTGCACCAGAGCTATGAGGCTAAGTATTGAAAGGCTACCTCAGGTTAAATCAAAATGGCTGCCACAACAGTGCAGTTTCCAGCAAAGTTCTGTTCATTTTTATAGATGAAAATCTGGATGTGGTTTGAGGCAGATATTTCCAGAAAAGATCTGAATTAGTCAAAATTCTATTAGTTGCTAGTTTTATTAGCCTTGTCACTCCAAAAACAATGATTTAGAACTTGCAAGATTACATTTGTGTTAAGTGGAAAATGGTGTGAACTATTTAGCTGAAAGACAGCTTTTATTCTGGAATGGCGCTGTATGATATTTTGGGGTGTGATTACTGGAGTGTCTATTATACTGTATGCTATCAATATGTAACAGAGCTTCATGCAGGTCGCCCTCCAGAATGAATCACATGAAGTGTTTTTAACCACTTTCAGTGATTGGTTTAACTTAGCTCAGAATATCTATTCCATGTATGGTACTTTTAAATGATAGGACTAGATAAAGACTTTTAATGGTTTGTCTAAGGAGGAGTTTCATTTTAAAAAGTTTGAGCATGACAAAAGAAAAGCACTGGAGAGCGAGCAGAGCTTTTCAGAATTGTGAATGCAGAACCACGTGTTGCTTACAAGGGAGCACCTAATGAACTGCCTTTGTGTGTGTCTGTGTGTGTGTGTGTGTGTGTGTGTGTGTGTAAGTGTGCAGCTGGGGCAGGAGACATAGGGACACACACTCACTGTGCATGTATTGATCGTGCTGCAGCCAGAACTCATCTAGAAGCACAAGCCCTGGGGCACTACCAGAAAGAGAGAGAGAGAGAGAGAGAGAGAGAGAAGCAGGAGAGGGAGGGAAAAATAGTGGGAACAAAAGACAACCAGAGTTTTTACTCCAGTGTTTTGGACAAAGAGGGTATGTGTATGTGTGTCAGCCACACACTCTTATACACGCACACACCGAACGAATAAGAGAGAGGCTGAAAGACTGCTGGCTCTCCTGGCTTCAGCCCAGAGGATGATGTCATGGGGATGACTTCACCATGCAGTGTCATCACGGCCTCCTCCCCTGCTCCCCATCCATCCATCCCTCCCCCTTTTCTTCCCTCCCTTCATCTCTCTCGTTCTCCTTCTTCCCTCACTCCACCCTCGCTGAGAAGGTGCTGCTACACACACTCGCGCCAAAACACAAGCAATGACAATCCGCCCGCCTGGGCTACCGCCACTGCACTGTTTAAAGACAAAGAGACACGATTAGAGAGACAGAGGTGAAGGATCACAATAAAAAAAAGTCGGAAAGTTGAAAGTAGAAAGAGAACGTTGTCGTATTGTCAGGTGTGGAAATAAAAAAAGTTAGATAAAAGAATTAGAGATCTGTGTTGGAGATGCTAAATAGGGATTAAGTGGCTTAGGGACAGTGAAAAGGAAAGTGAGAAAAGGGAGAGAGAGAGAGATATTGTAAGGGGGTGGGCTGGTTTAATTACATTTCTCAGTGCCACTCTGCTACCATAAGGCCCAACAGTAAACAGCAATGTGGATGCACACACCACACACACACACACGCGCGCGCACACACACACACACACACAGCAGGGCATAGGGAGGTGCAGTTCTACCACCCTTACAGGCTGCTTCCGCTTACTCACACAAACAAATGACGACAAACACACCAACGAGTGAACACATCTCAATATAAGGGCATGTAGTGCACACAAAAATAAACAAAGCAGCCCAGCGGGTTATTTAAAAGGCCATTTTCATATTTACTATTTTTTTTAATATATTTTTGAAACCTATCGGTCAAGCCTTTTGGAGCAAGCAATATTACAATAATAGCCAAATAAAATCTACAGTATATTGAAATCCTTGTAGCTTGTGCTCTTACAAATGTCTGACCATAAGAGGAGTAATGTGTGTAACATATACAACTAACCTAATCTTTAACATTGTCCCCTTTTTTGGTTTAGACTCTGATGCTAGATCAGTGTTTTGAAAAAAAAAACAAAAAAAAAAACAGTTGGGCAGCAGTAAGTATATCCAGATTGAGCCAGACCTGGACCAGGCAGGGGAGCGACAGGCTTTGGACCGATGAAGAGAGAGCGAGAGAAAGAGGGATAAAGAGTGAGAGCGAGAGAGATGTATGCATTGCCAGGACTCCTGACTCTAATGCATCTGTCACTGAGTCACAAGTATCAACTGCGATCATGTGTCTCCATGTCTGTTATACGTGTGATCTATACCGTGTAAATCCAATAACCAAATAAAAATTTCTGTGGTTGTTCATTTATGTGGATGATTTTCACTACATTATTCAAAGAAGAAAATCTTTTAGAAGATCCCTGCATGGGATTAAAATGTTGAATACATTTTATTTGCAGGTCCCCTCTTAAGGACTTTATAGTACATTAATAATATGTACATAACTTGTTTATAAATCCCACCGTGACATTTATGAGTACTTATGTCAACAACTGGAGGTACACCACTACCAAAATATGTCTACTCATATTTGTAGTTGTCTATATAAGTCACTGTAAATGTTCATTTCATTAAACTTTTTAATAAAGTACAAGCACATAAAATTGAGCTAAAGCATTACTTTAATTCAACGCCTCAACACTGGTTGTTTAATCTCAAAGAAAAGAAATAAAACATACATGAAGTTCACAGTCTGATGCTTTTTGCATGAGAACACACTTCAGCTCAGATGGGACTGTTTGCAGCCAAATTCTATCAAGGCCCAGAATTATTTTATGAACAAAATCCACTAATTGTAATAGGACATATAGGCAATTATGCAGCATTATATTTTATTTATTTCATTTTATTTCCATTTATTTCTTAATTTTTACTAATTCCACTGACAGAATGTTCATTTTATACATTATATTAAAAGCAATTTTCCTGCTTTTTCTAAAATTGTGTTACATTGAGATTATGCATATTTATCAGTTACTGAGCTTCAGATTATATGTCAGAGTGCATTCAGTTGTACAAGTGACACCAGTTGATTAGTAATAGCTTGTAATGACTAAATACAGAATGTAATAACGGTGATACCGTCATGTCCATCAGTGTGGAAAAAAAAAAAAATAAATCTTGGTTATATGTCACAGACCTACACTTAGAGGAACATGGATTTACTGTATACTTACTATTGAATTAACATTTCAGTTTGATCTCTCTCTCTCTCTCTCTCTCTCTCTCTCTCGCTCTTCCGCGCGTCTTAGTTCTTCAAGAGCACATGGTTCAAATGAGGCCCTCACCAGGTCTGGTTGTGATTAGACCGGGCAAATGTGTAAAACCTCACTATCTTAAAGGCACTAATAGCATGGCCCATTAACGACATACTAATTACACTGTGTTTGTGCCCAGGGGGAGGGAGGGGGGCCGCTGCTTTGAAGTTGTGCCACTGCGTCTGCCTGTAAGAAGGCTACTTACTTCAGCGAGGGGGTGGAGGGCGGGCTACGGGCTGAGGCCTGTAAGAGAAGTTAACAGCAAAGTGTTGACAGCCTTGTTTATCTGTTATTCTGCAGCTCCCTCTCTCTCTCTCTCTCTCTGTCTCTCTCTCTCTCTCAATCTCTCTCTTTCATATATCTATATAGCTTTCACTTCAGCTTCCTAGTATTGTCCACTTTCTTCCTACTTGCCTCAAATTCCTTCATGTCTTTAGTAATTCTTTCTTAAGCCTCTGTCACATCCCCACATTACAGAGGTATGTAATTGGGAAACAGTTAAGTTATAGAAAGCCAGATTTACATCAATCAATCTGGATAATATCTGGTACATTTCCAGAGAACATATTGGGATTAAAGCTTGCATCCTTTTAAGATAGTGTTTAAAGGCTGCATGTTTAAAAGATACAAAAGCCCAAAAACTCATTTATCAGTCTTTTATTGAAGTCTATTACTGGGCCAAATAAAATTTCCCATCAGATTTACAAAACATTTCTGCTGATTTTCTTTATACTGGCATGCCTACGCTCATAAATCAGAAATGAACAAACATGCTCATGGCACATGTTATTTTCATATAGTGGCAACCATAAAACTCCATAAAAGGCAAATCTCACACAGAGCTGACAGGAACAAAATAACAAATAAATGGCAAAAGAACAAGATTCTTGTTTTTGGCTGGCAGGAGTGGAACCTGATGTGGTTTTCAGCAGTTGTAGCTCATCCACCTGAAGGTTTGATGTGTTAAGCTTTTCTTCTCACCACGGATGTAAAGAGTGAGTAAATGTGTTACTGTAGACTTCCTGTCAGCTGGTAAGTAAAGTTTACACTATAGATACCATACTGCTATTTACAGAGCATTTATATCATATGCTCACAATTTACAATGTACCATCGCCGACCTATTAAAGTCACTGTACAGTTATTTATTAAACTCTATTTTGTCCTTCTGTGTTTTGAAGTCTTCTGTTTGCCTACAAGCACAGACGGTATAGGCCAGGCTACAAACAAACATGCACACACAGACTCTTGTCAGAAAACAGTGGCTGTCCAAAGTAGCGTGACGTAAAAGCATAAAGAGCAAACAGTTTCTGCTGCAGGAAAATATGCCCTCTGTGTATTTAAAATTACACCTTGCAGCTTCCCTACAGAGGCAATGACGTGAAATAAAAAGTAAATCTGTGTGTGGTTGAAAAGATAAGATGCAGTGAGGGGAGAAAAAGAAAGAGACACTGGCTGGCTATAACCATTGAGGGTGTTTTATGGCCTTCCTAAAAACAGACTTCTCTCTGATTCTCTTTTTTTCCGTCATATTTTTGCACAACAAAGCCCATCTTTCTTCTCCAACCTGCTGAAAGTCACAACGATGGACTTCTTGAGCTGAGCCTCTCTCGTTAGCATTTTGACCGACACAAATGGGCTCTGCATTTAGGACTGAGGTTGGCCTTTGACCTCCCCATTCACACCAAGGGTGCCTAACCTTGCGTCAATCATTCACAACAGCCTTTTTTCTTTGGTTTCACTCTCAATAGGCTTTAACATTGCTCCCCATCTGACCGATGAACCAAAATGAATCGGTCGTCTATTCAGCAGGCTGGTTTTTCTATTGCTAACAGCTCGTCCCATGTCATTAAGGTGAGGCTCGTATGTAAAAGGGGTGGTTAACACTGGTCAGTTTGATCCTGTGTCTCTCATTCAGGTCAGAGGTTTTTTTTTTGTCAAAAAGCCCCAGTAAAGAGATGACCTCACTCCAAAGTGTGTGAGGCTAGAGGGATGTGTATGTGTGTGTGTGTGTGTGTGTGTGTGTGTGTGGTGTTAGCTAGTGTCAGAGTAGAAAGGCATAAATGGATCCCTATTAGGTCCCCCAGGACTGTGAAACACACCCTCTCAATATGATTCAGCCTTTCCCTCCATCTCCATCTTGCTCGTAAGTGTAGGCTTCATGCCTTCGACCTGCTTTGTTTTCATTTATTCAGGCTTTACTCTACAGAAAACATTCATTCATTATTAACCATATTGCAGCGTCTTGTGATGCTATCAAAGTATTTTCATGGAAACAATTGATTTCGAATTTCTTTTTGTGGAGGGTAATACCAAAACCTACACTGCCTCTTTAAATGTGGTCAATTTGTGTAAATTTCCTAGAGGTTCACTTCATTCAGAGAAGCAGTCATTAAAACATTTTCTTCTTGATCCCCTTCTCAGTTTGGGCAGTTTGTCTCTCCGTTTCTCCCTCCTTCTCTAGTTGTCTCTCTTTCCCTCCCCCTTCTCTCTCTCTCTCTCTCTCTCTCTCTCTCACTCACTCTCGGAGCAGGAGTTAATTAAAGAACAGCCATGACTGGTGTTCACATGGCCCAGCCCAACGGGCGCCTGGCAAATGACAGGGCAATGTTGATATGCGGGCTCCAAAACCCAGCAGAGCAGCCAATGATAACCACCCCCAAACATGCACCCCCTTGCACAATCTACCATGACTACAGGCTCTTTCCCCCTCCCCTTTACCTTATGGTGTTGATATCAGCTGTCCATCAGTGCTGATCTCTGAACAGACTTGCATCTCTGGTTTGACTTCTTTTCTCACTAACAGATTCATTTAGCTTTAGATTTAGTCTCAACTTAGCAAACCGCCTCTGGGAAAAGCCTTCCTTTGTCCTATCTGATTTTCCATTCCAGCTGATTTGAGAGCTGTGGAAATACTTTCAGGGAAAAACATGCAACAAGGTTCAAGATGCTACAAAATGTGCAACAGTATTCTTATTTATTATACTTATTATACTTATCTATTGTAAATGATATTCCTTAAGGACACCACCCAAGGACAAGTGTTTTTAATCAAACTGAAGCCTGGTACGTTCCAAAAAAGAAAAAAGGAAAGAAAGTAAAATAAAAAGTCTCACTTCAGTACACCTCCCTAAGCCTGGCCTCCTAACTATCAGTAATTGAGATTGTTAGTGTTTGTTTGTCTTTTAGTCCACCATGGTTTATGGTATTGCAAGTCAAGTGTGGAAGATAGGAAGGAGAGAGAGACAGAGAGAGAGAGAGAGAATGTTAGGTTTCTGAGTTTGGTGCAAAAGCTATAACTATATTTGTATATTAAATATACAAAAACAGGTAAACAGAAACAGATGCTAAAACAGCATCAAATAAATTTACTCATAACTCATGAATATTTATCAAATGTTTACCATAATATTCTTTGGCTCATAAAAAAATTGTGGCTACATGAACATTACACCCACATGTTGTTCTTTTCCAAAACCTTTGCCATAAATTTGGAGACACACAATTATACAGAATAGCTTATGTTTTAAAATATCCATTGGTACGAAGTGACCCTGAGAGTCCTGACCTCCACCCCTCTGAACAACTTTGGGATGAATTGAGATATTGAATGTACACCATGCCTTCTCATTCAATATCAATGCCTGACATCAGTAATGCTCTTGTGCCTGAGTAGGCAAAAATCCACATTCCAAAATTTTGTTGAAAGCGTAGAGGAGTGGAGATTGTTTTAAAAGTAAAAACCAACTCCATATTAATAACTATGGATTTTGGAATGTCTTGTTCATCAAGGAATTATTGGATTGGTGATCAGGTGGCCACATACTTTTGGCCTTATGTTGATTATACTAAGACTGAAAATAATTGAACTGAATTCAGTTGCATACTAAGACTACTGATTCGATTTATCTCAACAATTCATGACTGTAGGCCCCGAAAATGTGATTGACTCATGGAGAAGAAGTCACATTATTGTGTCTGGAAATGTTGCTGCAGTTTCCTGCCAGGCTGTTGCAGCAATTTAAATCGAAGTCTTTCTTTTGAGCACATAACTTAAGCACATAATTATATACGAATAACTGCTTGTGATCCTTCATCAGCATCATATACAGTCATAATTCAGTGACATCTTCCTCTAGTGATATCCATAGAATTGCTACAGTATGTGAGAGCCTTAGAAGAAAAATCAAATTCGCTCTGTTACTGCCTCAAACAGGGACTTCACCCTGCACAATCCCTTATAATCCAACTCTGAATAAATCGAGCTTCTACTCAGCGTGCTCCCCCTTTGGCCAGAGAAACTCGATGAGTCACCATAAGGGATTCCCTTCCCCTCTCTACCAAATATGGGCAGGAAGAACACTCTCCATTCAGGAAGGAATGCAGGAAGCCCTCTGGAGCTGTGCGTAAATATAAGTGTAGCAGAGGGGAGCCTCATGTATTTCTTTTATCACACTTCACACTCACCCTGCAAGGAAAATATCACAACGATGCAACCAAGAATGTCTGGCATTTTTTGGATCAGTCATCAACAAGGCATTTTAGCCAATCAGGACCACACGCGTGACTTCCAGCATCGTTCCACCCAGACAATTTCCCTCACGTTTACAGGAAGGCCTGGTCATTTGCCAAAGGTTGAGCCAAACATCTGTAGTCCAATTAAAGTTGATGTTTTTACTGTCGACTCTTAACCTTCTCTATGCTTTGGGAGGAAAAAATGTCAGCTATGCTTGCAGGCTTTTAAGGTCTAAATAAATGGATATTTTTCTTAGAAGCGCAGCCTTCTGGAATACTATATTACTATCTTAAGTTTGATTAACACCAAAGAAAAACAAAACAAAATATAAAGAAAAAGTAATTGCTACTAAAGTCCAAAATAAAGTCAGCTAAATATGAAAGCTACTTTATATGGCAGTTATTCTTTATATTGACCTAAGATATAAATACAGCTTTCCAAAAGACACATAATCACAGATAAAACATAAAAGGGCAATTTACACACACTGACTCACAAAACACACTTTCCTGGCAATAGTATAATAACAGACACCACTGGAATAGCCATTACTCTAATCAAATCTGTCACCCCTAAGAAAAGAGCTTCACATTTCATCACTTACTGTTACAGTGAGTGGGGGGTTAAGAAAACACACCGATGTAGGTGGTCCACGGTATAAAAGGCTGAGCCAAGGGAGGTCATTATAACTCAATAGGGGTGAAGACAGTGTGAGAGAGAAGTGGGATGGTTTTGACAGAATTTGCTAATTCTTCAGTTTGGATCAACCCACAATTGTCTCAATTTGAACGGATTAGGAAATGTCCTAGAATGATCCAATAAGTACAATTTATCCGAGATATTCTTTAAGCTAGGTGGAAAACATGGTGCAAATCTAATCAAGACAATTCATAGACCCACTGAGGTGGGCGGGAGATGGTGAGCAAGGCTGAGATCAGGCCTGTACACCCACAATTGCAGATTTCAATATGATTGTTCCAGGAAATCACTAGTTAAGAATTCACATATGTCAAAAAAGCGACTGACACTGTAATGACAAAGATATTTCTCAGAAATGTGTCTGTGCATAAAACTAGTAGCATCACTGAAGAAAACAAAAGTGTTCTGTTTTTCATACCCACTCAAAACTCAACCAACATTTCCGAATAAACACCATTGCTGGGCTGGTGCCCCCAAACTAGTCGTGATTACTGGAAAAGGTGAGCATGTTCTTCCCTCACTTCCTTTGGCATCACCATTCTTCTCTGGAGCCTTCTAAAACCCAGCAGCCTCACAGAAAAATTACATGTGCCGAACCGACTCCTACGGAGTTAAACTGAATATGATTCAGCTCTGTAGGAGTAACTCTAGGCTGTGGGAGAAAATTTATCACTGGTGTTTTTACTCTGTAACTCAAGGATGTCTGTGTGCCTGCATTTGAGGGTATGTTGCATTGTTGAGATTTGGATGATGGGTTATAATGGGTCACTCTGTAAGCATAACTTATACCATTCAACACTTCATCATTGCTAGCACTAATTATTGTTTTGCTACATCTCTTGTCTACTGTTACAACAATCCTTTTTTTCTCTCGCCATCCTTTTTTTCTCTTTTTGCCACTGCTGCAATTTCAGAGAGACCTAAATGTTCCCGACAGGAGACAACAAGAGGATAGTGGCACAGAGAAATTAAAGACCCAAGGAGCCCGACACTATCATTAAAGGAAGCAATATGCCAGCAAATCACTCTGCAGAGTTTCTGTAGGTTGGCGGAAAAGAAACACAGTCCCTCCTGGTGGCACGACAGTTCCAGATGCCACTACCCCTTATTGAACCACTCGGATTCAGGGCAGAATAGCATATTACTGTGTCATCTATCCTGGGAAAAGTCGAATGGCATACTAAGCGAGACAGAGCTTTGATTAATTTAGTCTTTAGAGAGGTTTGCTGATGCAGAGAACATGTGTGCATGTATGTTGTATGAATATTCTGCTCTACGTGGATATTTATTATTGGGTTCTATAGGGCTATATAGTGCAAATTGGAACACTGTAAATCAAAGGGTTACTTAAATAGCAAGGAGTTCTTTCTTAGCCTTCCAAAGTATCTGGTCTTAACACCGCCAGATAGACAGACAGACAGACAGACAGACAGACAGACAGACAGACAGACAGGCCAATTAATTGATTCATGTTCTGAATTCAGAATGTAGAGCTTATAGATAAATAAGCAACAGCTGAAATATTATAATTCAGTGTGTGATGGTTTAGGAAAAGTCAGAAAAAAATGGTTTCACAATGGTTCTTCTTGGCCCTTTTGAAATGGAATTTTAGTATGGGTTAAGTAGAATAATTGAGAAAAAAAATCTCCAATCATCCTTTTGAAATTGGTTCTCTTTGAAAGCAAAATCATTTTCATACACTATATGGCCAGAAGTATGTGGATACCTTAAATAGGACAACCATATGTTCTTCTTGAATATCCAATGCCAAAGTCATGGCATTAATTTGGAGTTGTCCATCCTCTGCTGTTATAACAACGTCCTCCCTTTTTTGGAATTAAGCAGCATATGTAGGGATTTGCCCATTCAGTCACAACAGCATTAGTGAGATCAGGCACCGATGTTGGGTGGGGATACGAGTTCCAGCTGGCATTCCAGTTCATCCTAAAGATGTACAGTGTGGTTGGGGTCAGGGCTCTGTGACCTTAGAAACCAACCATGGAACATCTTTATGGATCGTGCTTTGTGCTCAGGAGTTTTAAGATTCTACCTAAAACAAAAAAGCGGTCCAAGAGAACAATCCAGTGAATACTAGATTACACCTTTAACATTTTTACTCCTTTTATTCTAGGAGCCCAATTTAGGAGAGGAATCAGGAGAAGCAGTTGTGTAGGCAAAGGTCCATTCAAGCAAGATATTGTGTGGTCCAGCTGCTGAGAGCTGAGATCTGGTGAAGGAAAGTTGAAAACCTGAAAGGAGATGAATCTGCACATGCCTCTCCCATGGGATGGTGCAGCCCTTATAAGGTTCTGCTTGTGCTCTGTGCTTGATGCCCTATCATGAAAATTAAGTATCTACGTAAAAGCACCCTCCCGTTGTATTCAAACCTTGATGATCTCTCATCAAATTAAAATTAATGATAATAAACACAAATGGCAGCTAAATTACTCTGGCCTCTGATTTCTTGTGTCTCTCATGATAAACCAAACAAAAGATTCCCATCTGGACTGAACACCTGCGATATTTGGCAGCTCAGTTTCAGTAATGGTTTGCATTAGTGTGAGCTAATTCTGTGGATCTGAGTGGTAGCAGTAGTTTCCCATGATGGGGGGTGTCTCTTATTACTCCCTGTGCCTGACTCAGAGCTGTCTTTGGGCTGAGAATCATGACTCCACCACTTGTCAGAGTGAAAGTCTGGATGTCTAGTAGGGTTTCATTACCTCCCAAGTAAATCCCAATCTCTGACTCACCTAGTTCACTGTTGGAAAGGACATAGAACCAACAAATGCACTTTATCACACAAATATTCAGACATGAATACATCCCTGTTCACTCTCTTTCTCTCTCTTTGTGAGGCTTTTTCCATGACTTGTGGAATTCATGACTAACTGTCTGATTCCTCCACATGGGAATCACATGTACCTTTCTCTCGCTCTGTCTCTCTTCTTTCCTTTTCTTTTCCGTACATAGAGAAAAATAATTGCCTTGACATTCCAGCGAGGTCACCTTTAACAATGCAAGCGACTGGCCACCAGCAACAATCCAGCCATAGTCTGCCAGCGAAAATATCCAAAGTATTTCTAAACTAGGAGACATTCTTCCTGTTATTGCTGGTCACTGGTTCCTATCTTATTTCTAGATGGAGGGGTTGGAGGGATGTCAAAGCATCTTTCAGACCACGGTTTTAGAGATTACATGAACATTAAGGTATTCGGTCTGCATGCTGAACCAGACGGTTTGAGGGAGTGACGCTTAGTGAGACTGTGATAACAGGAAGTTGCTGGAGAAGCTACACAATACATCAACGAGGGCCGAGCTGATCTGATGGTTCTATCGGTCAGCAGCTATTCTTGCTCCTATCACATACTGCAACAAACATGAATACACACTTTCCTCTCCTTCCCTCACATGGACAGGCACTGACGTCCTCCCCTGGATCGGACCCCATTGTGATAAAATTGATTGTTTCGCCGCCTTGTGCTTAATCCACTGAATGACCTACTCAGGGGGATTGAAAAAGACAAGTCTAAATCACCATGATTCATGTGCCTGTCTGACACTACCGTCTGTCCTAGTGATCACACAGTAGATGTGGTGGAACTGGGTGGGCTCCTGCCAAAATATGACCTCAAAAAAGCAGCATCACCAGAGTGGCTGTTAAGTGTCCCAAAAGGTAAATCAATGATGAGAATTGATTTACCTTTGATTTTAATGATGAGCTTTACAAGCAGTTTTGAGAGTTGACCATATTATCACTGTCGGTTTTCTGTACTTCCACTAAAAGTGGGATTAAACTTCATGATGACTACTTTACAAGTCAGATTCAGAAATGAACGAACTTTTCAAAGTGAAAAACAAGTACCGCATGGCATGGATTGTAAATCTTCTTTTCTATCACATAATGAACCACATGTACTTATGGATTTACATCTGGTGACTGGGGAAGCCACTGAAGTACTGTACACTGTCATTTTGATGGAAACAGTTTGAGATTGCTTGAGCTTTATGATAAGTCACATTATCATACTGGAAGTATGATAAAGAAGGAATTATAATCTGGGTAAATTCTGGTCACAAGGAATGAATGCCACATAGTCTGTGGCATTCAAACAAAGCTTGATTGGTATTAAGATAAAGACCAAGATTTACACCAAACCAACAGCAACCTTGAACTATTCAAAAAAGGTTGATTCCTGATTCATGCTGCCCTCACATCCTTGTTCCTGGCTGACAGGATTCAAGCACCATTCAATGAGCTTTTCCACTGTTGTAACCAATCAATTTCAAGGTTTGATTTGCTGTACCATCCGAGGTGCTTTTCTGTTCACCGTAGTTGTAAAGTGTGCTTATTAGAGTTATAGTAGACTTCCTGTCAGCTCAATCTATTCTGGCAAATCTTCTCTGATTTATCTCTGAAAATTTGCATCTATGTGTAATATCCCAGATGATCAGCATTTTCAGAAATAACCCAATTGGCGGATTAAACTTTTTTTTCGCAATAGTCTTTCTTGAGCAACTTTGTGTTGCTTACCAACCAGTAGATTACCAGTCACAATCCTGAGCGAGCAGATAAGACAGGAAACCTAAAACTGTGTACACCATCACAAATTTCCAGCTCTGCAAAGTCCATGACTACCAATCACACTTCACTTACTCAACACAAAAACACTGTATGATCAAGCTTTGCCGATCCTTATAAGATACAAAAACCTGTAACCATGTTACTTTTCAAGTTCCTGTATCCTGTCAGTAAAAGTCAGACAATTACAGTGTACAGGAATGTCTCCAGTGATGGATTGAGCAGAACCGTTTGAAACCTGCTGAGCAACAACATTTTGCTACTTATGGCATGAAGAACATATTGTACCTTAAAAAATAAAACCCTTTTAGTCAATACTCTGCACATTATAGACAGCAATAATTTTATAGACATGTCTGACCCTGACCCGGATAAAAGTACATGCAAGATGAGCAATACAATTTTGAATAACTCTTAGGCATGTCTTTAATTACGTGAAGCTGCAATGCTTATTTGCTGCTGCTGCCAGTGAATTTGTTGTCTTTCTCCTGGGACTATTAATTTATGATATTTATTGACATGGCTGTGATCTGGCCATAGGGATGAGGTTGCAGGAAGATGGAAAGAGAGCACAATTATTAAGTGCACAATTATAAAAATTTTTGTAAAGCAGTTTTATAAACATTAACAATTGCCAACGTATTGAAGTGTTGTTAAAAGATTATTGTTTTATTTACAGTTTTTATAAATATTAAGAATGCTTGTACTATTTTTTTATATGCTTTTATTAGGTCTTTACTTACTGATGACATCATTAAGATGTCATATCTTAATGGTACACTTTCAAACTTATGCTATTTGGCATGCCATTCTATCTATCTATCTATCTATCTATCTATCTATCTATCTATCT
>JAOTRN010000027.1:7653570-7667730 GCA_028566695.1 Bagroides melapterus | reverse complement strand
TCTATCTATCTATCTATCTATCTATCTATCTATCTATCTATCTATCTATCTATCTAGAATTCTCCATATAGAAGACTCAATATTTTTCTCTAAATTATGGTGTGACTGAATGTACTGTGTGTGTGTGTGTGTGTGTGTGTGTGTGTGTGTGTGTGTCTTTTTTTTGTACGTGGAGTAGACTAAACAAACAGTGTTTCCTTGTCCCAAAAGAGAAAGCTCTCGTGTTCTGGGACTGTTTAGAGCTGAGATCTTTCATGTGTTGCTGAGAAAACAAAACGCTTAGAGGAGACCACAAACAGAGAAGGGACACAGAAAGGGTGAGAGAGAGGTTGAGAGAGAAAGACGAAGAGAGAGAGAGAGAGAGAGAGAGAGAGAGAGAGAGAGAGAGAGAGAGGTCATACATCACCATTTCAACAATACTGCTTCTGACCAACTTAGATCATACTGATAATCACTCTGTGTTTTCAAAGTAAACCAAGAAATGTGTTTCCCACTAGAAGTCCAGGCCACTGTGGAAATAAAAAGCCTGATAAAAGATAGTGATGTAATATTAACATCTACACCTTATAAAACTATTTTATTAGGTTTCCTCTCAGTGAAGCAACATTGGATATGGTTATGGTGAATCCATCTCAAAGAAAAAAATACACAAAATGGTTCTTTAAATGTATTACCAACTAGGTTGGGTGTATGTGAGTGAGTGTGTGTGTGACTACTTAAGTCAGCATACATTACAGAAAGTCTAAGCATAAGCATAGTGACATCATTGGACATGGCCAGTGCCCAAGAATCACTCAGACCTATTTCATGAATAACTAGCATGATGTTTTTTGGTCTGCCTCCACAGGATCAAATAAATCACATCAATGGGGTACATCTAAAAGTTGCATTGCTTGAAACACACTCTTCGGGATCTTGACTTCATTTAGCTGTTAATGGAATTGCTTCATTTTCTCCATGTTGCTGAAATTGAGCAGTCCGACCAAAGCAAAATTTATACAGGCTGTGTGTTCAAGGCAATTCAGCAAGTTACCACACCGTATAAGTTTCTGTTCCCTTAAAACACTCATTATGCAGTAAATCAAGACCGCAGTCAAGTACAATTTAGAGGAAAAAAAAACATGATACTGACACTTCTCGCTTCATCAACTAGAGAAATAAGAAGCTACTGGTCGAGGAGCTACTGGTCTAGGAGCTTCTCCCACTGTCTGGTTTGACAAAAAAACACGGGTCTATATCAATCCCAGGACCTCTTTATCCATCAGCCAGGTCCACTGGGAAATGTTTCTCTATGGGGAACATGATAGTTAATCTAGCAGGTCCATCTTCACTGACCTTCTCTGTCAGCCTTAAACACACACTGATCTGTAAAAAGCATCCTGACAAAATATTTACTATAGATGATGAACAGCCAGAGGGAGGATGCGTTTGTCCACCAGCCAAAAAGTGATGAAGAAAGTTAACTGCTATTAACTGTACTTGGCTGTAAAGCTGAAAATGAGTCTTGAGAGAGAGAAAGAGAGAGAGAGAGAGAGAGAGAGAGGTTACCTAGCTCCTATGAAGGTTAAATGAATAGAAGTAGTCTACCTTGTAAGCTAAAGACTTAGGAGGTAGAACTTGTCAGACTGTGCTGATGATGAAATGATTCAGCAAAATCTGCTCTCACAATGTATAAGGGGGTTTAGAAATTTTCTTTAGGACAGGGTTATTACACTTTGTTGGCAGGTGTCCTAACCTATAAGGCATATGAGGCAGAAAAAAGAGGCTAAAATATATCTAACACACAAATCTACAGATCGCTTGCTAATTCCCACGATGTCACAACGGCATTCTGGATCATTAAGAAAACAAGTTTGTTATATTCCACTTTTTAGAACTTTAGGAAATTGCAAACATTGATTCACAGTCAGTTTTGTGTTACTGGATAAAGAACACCCCAAAAAGTAGGTTATGTTGATTAATCATGGGAGGAAAATTTTGTAAAAGGAACTTGAGCTAAATCTGATTAGCTTATCACAGAGTGAGAGTGTGGAGGGTGAATAAATCTTCAACATGTGCTGGATCTGTCTCACAGCTATGATCTGTTTAAATCACACATTATACTCAAAGGCAGCTGGAAGTAGCAGATAAAAGGAAATTACCTTTATACTGGCATTTTCCCAATTAGCAAACTAGATCTTACTAGATTACCATAGTAGTAGCATTAGCTATGCATCCATAGTAGAACTGGACTCATCAGGATTGTTGAGAGACAGAACTAAAAGGAAAAATGTGATTGTGTGTGCTTAACTATAACCTTTATATCCACTTTATTGTTCACTGGTTAGGTTAGTTAAAGTACATGTACTTCACACTGTGTTTATTTGGCTAAGCTAGCTAACTACACAGTATGTTGCTAATGATAACCTGCTAATTGATTATCTTTGCTAATCTTATTTAAATAGTTACTGTTTCTTGTGAAAAACCAGTGAAATATTAGAGCTAACTGCGTATTGTGTAAACGAAACCAGGAGTAAAGTTTGCTAGCAATTTAGGGAACATTAAGCTCTGTGTTAATATGGGAGCCTAGTGCTCTCTATGTATTTGCTTTTTTACCATGATTCAGTGATGACTAACTAGACTCTTTCCCACATACATTTTAAAGTAAATCACAGTGTGAGATTTACATCAGTGCCCACTTTAGTATTTGTTAAATGTAGAAGTGTAATTCTGAGCTACTATTAATAAGCCATATAACAGGTTATATAGTAGAATTATAATCGCATTTGCTAGCGAGCTAGTTAATGTTAAGTGACATTTTTTTTTACTGTGAACCTAAAAATAAAAACCAAAGTGTATGCAAAAAAATACCCACATTATTATTTTCATCCAGTGCAAAGGGTAGACCTATGATTAGCCTGAACACGATCATACAAGTTGCCAGTTCCATGTCTTTCCCCCTTATGCTAATAATGTAACATTAAACAGCCTGTTATTTTGTGGATGTCAGTAGTACCCATAACCAAAGCTGATTGCCAAGAAGGGAAAATCTCCTCAGATTTTTATTTCTGTAGAGTGGTGGTGAGATGCGGCGGCGATCTGATCTGTATGAGGTAATGGCGGGAGCAGGCGGCGGGAGTTTTTATGGCTCTGGCTCGTGCGCTGCCTGCCTCCATTTGACATTATCGGAACCTAATGAAAATAAATGTGATTCTGGCCGTAAGAGCTGGGACACTGAGCTTTCTGAAGTTCCTCTTGGGGGAGGGGGGTGGTGTGATTGGGAGAAACAGGTAAGCCCAAGGCTTAGCGGGGCGCGGTTGATCAAATGACCGTCAGTGGATATAAATCAAATCATTATGATGTCCCCCAAGAGAAACAACACAACAGGCTTCCGTGCTTTTTTTTTCCTCTCACGATTTCCAAAACGAAGACGTCACTCTTTCAGCAGCCCCCTGAAGAGAAAAGTAATGGAGGAAAAAGGGAGCAGGCCCGCTAGCCTAACGACTGTCTGTAGCCTGCCTTCGTGACCTGCTGCTCTGTTATAAATGACCCGCGCTGGGCAGCGAGTGAAAAAATAATCTGTGTGACTTCACCCGATCAGTCACAATGTGCCAAAGTCACCCAGTAACGATGACATCATCATAAAGGATGATGCAATGCTGTGAATTCGGACCCGTTCTCAGACTCAGACAGTAGAAGTTTTGTCACCACTCTGAAATACAGACAATTAGATTAACTTTTTTAAGTGTATGTTTATGTTTAGATGAAATCCAATAAAAAAATAGTAAAAATTAAAGCCATCGATTTTCTTATTTAGTAAGAACATAAATGACATCATTGAAATGTAAAAAAAAAATAAATAATGTAGTTATAATGTTTCTGGAAAAACTATTAACTAATAAAGCATTCATTCAAGAAAAAAGATTGTAATTGATTTTTATTTAATATAATATTTGATTTTTTTTTTATTTTGTCATTTCTTGTCATGTCTTCAGTCCGTCTCAGTCTTCGTCTACTCTGAGAAATCTGGGGGTGTTTTCCAGTGCTTATACAGGAATCTTTCCCTCACCTCTGTCCTTCGGGGCAACCACTCCACTCCCCCGTCTCAATAAATACAGACCTAATTCAAACCATGTGCTGCCAAATTGGAAACATGGATTTTAAACAGAGTATTTGCTTTTTCACAGACTAATGCGTCCCAGGAGACGTTCGCAGCCGGCCCGACTGTGTCAGAAAGATGGACGTGGGGCACCAGTGAATATGCGTAACCTTTCAATTAAAGACGTTCTCACAAGACGTCAGTGAACACGCCACTTCTGATATACAGAAAAGTGCCAGTAGACGATTCCCTGTCCTGCTGCTCTGAAGTTACTGTGTGGTTTCAGCGGTTCAGATGTGGGATTTTGGTTGAAGAAGCTAATCCTAGATCAGTGTGAGAAGGGGCAGGTTTTAGAGAAAGATTAACGTGCCGAGTGAATGGATCAAAATTTTGCATGAGGTTTGTATCAGTGAACACATCTGTGACAGCGAACACATCCTGACAGGTTAGAAGCTCAATTTTTTGTGTTGATCTATGATCAGTTTCATTCCAGCTAACAATTTCATTTGGCAGAATATTTTCTTTATGTTAGGAATGATTTTTATGTTTTTACTGCTAGAAAAATGAAGTTTAACCTTCTTACAAACTGCCAACACCATGTTTTATCATCCTTAGATTCCTCGTATACATAATAAATTGCCAACGCTAGCATTTATTAAAAATACATTTTATCCACATAGTTATTTTTAATGTTGCGAGTTTTATTCATTCCTTCATTACAAAAAAATCAGAAAAGTTCGATAATGAAACTAATGGTATGTCAAAATTGAGTGCCCTTGCTGGTGTGAGCGTGAACAATGACTCCATATCCCCCATGGAAAAAAGATGACTGAGACGTCGTCTGCTTTCTTTGTATTGTAATGGCTAAAAGAGATGGAAACAGAGCGAAGAGGAATGCTTAGCTGTGATTTGAGTCATTTGAGGGCGAGAGCTCAAATAAGTCTCACGTTAAACTAAACCATCTACTTCCATGGCACAGATGACCGAGAGATGGTTTGTTTAAGGCTTGCTGATTCATGTAAGTGTAAAAAGCAGAAAACCGCACCAAGGTTCCGTCACCCAAAAAAGATCCTTGGAATTCCCTCTCTGAATTCCCCTCAGGTGACCAAAAGTACCTCAGATCTGGAGTGTTTTTGAAAACAATGGCTTAACAACGTGAACTCCTCATTCCTGGTCAGGTTAGTCGATGGAGCGGGAATGCATTACACACCGAAATGTGGGCTTTGTGAAGGCAGAAATTGCAGTTTCGAAGCCTCGACTTAACACAAGCCACATGAAAAAAAGGGGAAAGGCTAAGTGGAATCAGTAGACTGATGAGAGACTGACTGACAGGTTACTGTGACACACTCACTTTATTCCCCTTCACAGGAACCACAAAGTGACCTCAACATTGTATTATATCATTATTTTTAAAAAAAAAGAAAATAAAAGAAAAGAGAGAGAGAGAGAGAGAGAGAGAGAGAGAGATAGTGGATGAAAGGTGGGCTCTTTAACTCTAGCTGACATGGAAACTAGACTAGTTGACTGAAACTTGGTGTTTTACTATGTAAACACGAAACCAATTCTCTCTTGATCCCTCTCTTTCTCTGTCATACACACACACACACACACACACACTTATCAGTACAAGCCTTGGCAGTGAATGCAACACTTCAAATCTCTAATCCATCTCATTTCAAGGGAAATCAAATACACCATCAGTGTGAATGGCATCATTATGAAATCCTCATTATGGAAGTCTTCCCAGGATTTCTGATTCGACAGAGCGGCCGCAAGCCACCAATAAAAAACGTCCACCATTTTGTGGACCTTCAGCGCTTGTTGACTCCAAACACAAGGCCGCCCATACGCTTCCTGTTTTCTCATATAGACACTTAGTCAGAGAGGAGTCAGCCAGGCATCTGGTGGGGGAAAAGAATGACTTGGGCACATTATTAACGCAGATAGCAGGCAGAAGACAAAAACAATGGGCTCTTTCAAGCCTGATCTTGTGGCCACGCAGCCTTAAGGGATAAAGTTTGATGACCTCTCTGTGGATTTTACAAGTCAGACTGACAGCATGGGGGGCTGGAAAAAAACAGTGAGATATGACCGATTAGCTGTCTGTGAGTTTGTCTTAATATGTGCCATCACCTCACTGTCACGACAAGAGCGCAAATCATATTTTACAATGGATCAGAAATGGTTTTAATAATGACGTCATAAACTACAAGCATTGATTTAAACCAAGCGAATAAACCTTTAACATGTAAAAATCTTAAAAAAAAAAAAATATCCAAAAGGTCCGATAATATGGCATTGATTAGTCTCTTGTGACAAGTCTATTTGATTAAAAAAAAAAAAAAAAAACATGAGCAGCCTCTTTCAGAAGTTAGTATTATCCGCAACACGACCTATTTTTATGCTTTCTCACTCTAAAAATAACCACATTAATTCCTTTTTTTTCAGTGAAAGGAGCAGCTGTAAGGACAGAGCGTAGGCTTTGGGGTATGATAAGATGCGGGGGTGTCACCCTTTTCTGTGATTTAACGATGAATCACACAGTGGAGCTTAAGCCTGCAGGAAAGTCCCTCAGGCTAATACAGTGGAGGTCTACAGCATCAGACCTAGAGGTAGCATGCAATCTGGGGGGCAGATGGACTCACACACACACACACACACGCACACACGCACACACACACACACACACACACACACAAAAGGGTGGGGCAAGATCCAATCCGGGAGATAGCAGGGGGTAGATGAGGTCATTCAAATGTACACACACAGTACTCATACACTATAAGTGAACAGTTGCTACTCTTTCAACACAATAAATGAGAAAAAAAAACTCTGACTAAGGAGTAGAGATTCATGGCATCTGGTGGAAATAGGATATGTCACAAAAGAATATCTTATTATTGTATAAATAGTGACGAAATAGTGGGTTTGAAAACATTTATTTTATATATTATTTACATATATTATTATTATTATTATTATTATTAATATTATTATTGTTGTTGTTGTTGCTAAATACTTTAGCAGACTATATTGATTTTCCCCCTCTCTTCATGTAATACATTTCTAGATTGATTTCTGAAACATAATCCCAAATAATTTCAATTCAGTACGTAGAATGTAGAATAGTTCAAGAAGGGTGAAGACTTATGCAAGGCATCGTATTTTAAACTGTTTGAAATATTGTACATGTGCTTGTCACTGAAGTGATGTTCCCATGATGGAGTCTTTAGTACCTTTAATATGTATAATATATTTCACCTGATAAAATGAATGGAGTGGAACTTTATTACTGATGTGATGCACATTATTAGTGAACTCTGTTGTACCTTGTATGGAGCACTATATTATTTTTTCCTGTGTAAGATCTACATAGCAAATATAGAATAATAAATCAGTTTAATACCTTCCTTCTGTGAATCCATACAAAGAAAGTCCACTTTGACACCCCACCATGCAAATGCTTAAAGAAGCACAACCTCTGGCCTTCCATCAGGGCAATGAAGAGAAGAAAATTAAGAGAATAAGATAGAAGAGGTAGAAAGACAATGACAAATTATAAGTGTAGATATACCGTAAAAGTCTTATTCCTTCAGTGGAAAAAAGAGTTGACATCGTGATGGAGGGACGAAGCAGGAAGAAAAGAAGTGTGAGAATGGAGAAAGAGAAGATAAGTCTACAGACCCCACAGTGAGAGAGAGTGGACGATGCCAGGGACTTGCCACATAACTCCTTCATGACTACAGTGTTTCTTTGGATGGAAGAAGATCGAAGGAGTATGAGAATTGTGGGAAAAGAAAGAAAGATACCACTATTCATCCCTCTGCAAAAAAAAGGGTATCTATCAAGTGACTCATCATATAGAAATCACTGTCTGGCCTTGAATTAGAGAAGAAAGATGAAAGAAAAAAAAGAGAGCGAGAAAGAAACATCTTCAGACCCCCCAGTAAGCAAGGGACGCCTTTGAACGACTCATACCACACACAGACACAGATAGACACACACAAACGTCCACCATGGCTGCCTGTCTGGCTTCACATGAGAGAATGGCGAGAGGGCGGAGGTGTGGGAAATCGAAAAAAAAAAAAAAGAAAGAAAGAAAGAAAGAAAGAAGCAGATGCAGAGTGTTTAGGAGAGAGAAACAGAGAGATACAGATACAGATATGAACTGTTGCTATTACAGGCCTGCTCAACCCAACACAAAGGACAAAACGGCTGCTGCGGATGTCAAGGAAGTACAGACTGAGAATGAAAGAGAATATGGCAATGAAGAGATGAAATCCATGTCAGAAGAATGAAAAGAAATTAAAAGTAGATGGAGTGAGAGAAAGAACAGATTATTAACCATGTATATAACTATATATTAAACTGCAGTCGTTTTTTTTTATCAGAGTTATTTGAAGTTACCATTTGACACTGTTTCATAGGAGACATGGCTGTAAATATGGCTGTTTCAGATTGACAGAGTGTGAATAAAAAACAGGTTAATAATGAATCACTTATTGCCAATGATACAGTCCTGAAACATGAGCTGAATTAAAATGCAGAAGATCATAAAGAGAAACAGAGTCTAAGACCCAGATAGCAAGAGGGAGTGAAAAGAGAGAGAAAGGGAGGCTGAAATAAAAAACAAAAAAAAAGAGAGTTGGCAATACCCCACAACGCTTGTCCTAAGCCCACTGTCCCTCCCACACACCCTGACTCACCCATCTACATCTGACTTCACTGGGTCACAGGAAGTGACACAACGCCTCAACCATACAAACATCCAATCAACCAGATGCCACTGGGAACCACTATGCTGTCCTCAAAACGAGCTGATACTCTATCACCCAGCACAGGGCCATTGAGGGCACCAGGGTCACTGAGTTCAGCAATGTGTGGAGGCTAAACAATGGCCCATGTGACAAACACATGGGATGCTAACCTCAAAACACTCCCACGGCAAAATTAAAAGCACAAGAGGGAGAGTCTAATAAAAGAGCCGCTCCTGGATCAGTGTTGTAGTCTCAACACGCTGTGGTTACAGCTGTACATGATGAGCTGGAACATGTACATGTTGGTTACACAAGGTACCTTCCAGTTTGCATAAGCAACACTTCACCGGAAAGCTCTGGGAGCTTTTGGTGACCCTCACACAAGCCACTGTTCTGTTCTATAAAATGTTCTGGTGCAGAAAAGAATTACAAAGATGATCAGCTTTTAAAGATAACAACAATGCTGCAACAACATTATACTTTGTATTTGAAGTGTCCATGACAATGGCGCAGCGCAGCATCTTCAGAGCAGAACAACAGGATGACATAAAAACACTGACAATTTATAGCACCTAGTTTGTATGAAGTGTAAACTGGAAAATGTGTGTTTGCACTACATCAAAGAGACAAAACATATTGTACTTTGGAGATTCTGGTTAGGATTAGTGTCAACATGGCAATGGGAAAATGCTTGAATCACAGTTTAAGACTTTAAGTGTTCTTCTAGGTAAATTGGAACTGGACATTAATAGCAGCCAATACTAATATTATTATAATAGTCAAATATTAATTATTGAGGAAATGAACAACACATTTGGTGTTTTTCTTTTTTGGATACAACTCAGTTCATTAACAATCCTTTCATGAGGTTAACATTAACATGGATTTAGATCCAGAGCAAGGGTTAGGGTTAGATCCATCTGTACTGCAGAATTTATTTTACAGTTAAAGGTGTCCCTGTATGTAAAACGTTCAAGAGCCCATGCCCTAGAACACAGATAGAACATATAGACGTATAAAACATATCTTAAGTCTGTTTGTAGATGAGAAAATATTTCTCATATTTCAAAACTGTTTGGTGAAAGGTTAATGTAAACAACTGGACTACATTTACTGCTTTTAGCATAACCAAATATATATTCGCTGTTTTATATTTAAGATATTAATCATTTTAAAAAACATTTCATTAATAGTTCAGTATTAATCACCCATAGTTTTGAGATAGAGCCAGAACAAGTTTTAATATATTAATGATATATGACTTCTGTCCATTATCTGCTAGAAGCATCAGTACTGTGGTGTATACACATGGATCAGTCATTACAGACAAACACAATGCATACCTACAGTAGTTTGCCAGGCAGATCTAGTGGACAATTACAATCTCTGGTCCTGGTGAGCCACATGGCTTGTGAATTTTAGTGTTATCCTTCTCCAACACGCCCAATCAGCTGTTTGAGTGTTAATCAGGTGGTTAGTTGACTGGGAAAAGGGAAAACACTAAAATATGCACATAAGCAGGCTGGGAATCTGTGGCGTATATAAACACTTCTTTGATTTAGCTCCATTCCAGAGGACTTGACATTTCATTAGGACGGATGTGCATAATTATTAGGGAAGGATAAACACGCAAAAGACACAACTGATGGTTTCCCAGAACCACTATTGTGACGTGCATCTCCTGGAAATGCAGGAACTTCCGGCACATTTTTGTGAAAGTCCTGTAACGCTCGATTTTCTACTTTAGCAACTGAGTTTGACGTGAGAAATCACCTATCATCACCAGACTGAATCGGGTAATGAACTGGGTGTCACATACTACTTATTGTTTGTATGGGGCGACCTCTCCTGGCGAGACAAGACACTGCGCCTTTATGACCGCTACAATTTTAACTCAGGGTTTAAAAATATGGCAAAACACATTGCTTTTTCGGGTCTATGGCGATTCATAGACAGGCTTATCGTATTACGTGGTTAAAAAAAAAACAACAACAAAAAAAAAACAATAGAAATTGGATAATTATTCCGATATAGTGTGTATTTTCGCCTCGTGTTTAGTATAGGCTCCCGAGCAGGATAAAGCACTTACTGAAATTAAATGCACCCTAAAGTCATGATAGATAATTCATTTGATTGCTGTTTAATATAAAATACTATAAAACATCGTAAGATTATATGCCGCTATGTTGTGTATATTTCCAAACCGTCAACTTTGTTTTATATAGGCTGGTCTGTAGCACCATCTTGTGGATATGAGTGAGTATAAACTCAACATATACACCTGCCCAACTAGCGGAAACATTTGAATAAATTTTGCGGGCAAACTTGTTAATCACGTCTTTCAATTTTTTCTACATACCTTAAAGTACCTTAGGGTGTATTGTAATATGTGACCGGTATTATGTAAATAACATATTTTGCTTTGTTTTCACAGAATTATTGGTCTCGGTTCAGAATGATTACATGCTTAATGTTTTTTTTTTCTGAAAGGCCTCATTTAAAGCATTTCTGTCAAGTAGTAAAGAAAAACGGTCTGCAATCAGCTGTGATAGATGTGAATGGTTTGACAGCATTCCTTAGCCATGGGCACGTGAAAACAACATGAACATGAGAACAATACAACCATTTACTATTGCTCACTCCAATACGACTGGCAAAGACTCAAACAGCACAAGATACTGACACTACCATGAACTATTCATTTAACTCAGGAACCATACTGATGAGGAAGCGTCTGACTTAATAGTTAATATTAATATAATCAAAGAGCATCTTGTTTGTACTTCACAAATTGGAACAATTTATAAGCAAAAGGCTACAGTTAAAATATTAACATAAACATGTCTCAGCTTTTTTTTGTCTCAGTTAAAAAAATAATTGATAGAGCTATCTACTTTACTTGGATTTATTTATTTATTTTTAAACATTTTACACAGTACGACTGCAGCTCTGTGCTATATTATTAATAATATATAGAGATTGTATTATTAATACTTTATCAATACTTTAAATTTTATAGAAAATGTACAGTATTTTGTTTTGTTTTAATATTACTTGAATTTAATTATCATATTCTGTGAATCATTGAAGATTAAGGCCTTGACAGGTATTACACCTACCTCTTTCAATTCTTTATTGAAAATCTTTCTACATTTATAAACAACGATAGGCTCTAAACTGAACCTTTCCTCAAAGATGGCTTATACAACCATTAATTCAGCATATTTCAGCAGTAAACAAATATGTGTATGTTAAAAATGATTTAAAATGCATAAATAGACTGTTAGAGTAAAGCTTTAAAAGGTACACTACATGTAACATACTTGGCAAATGCGGTCACTAAAGAAACAAAAGATGTCCCTTTGTAAGTGCCACTCCATCATAAGGAAAGGTATCTTTTTTCTTGAGTGTAAAGTTCAGGACTAGCCTTTAGTGTCACACACTAAAACTTAGCTTGCTTCAAAGCTGCATATTTAATGATACTGCTTGGTCAGATACTTTTTTGCATTGTCAGAACTTGTCACACCTGTAAAACTGCTCGCTAAAGGGAAAGGCATGAGAGGCATGTATTGTTTGACATTATGAAGATAAAAAAAAAATCATGACCAAACAACCAACTGGTATAGAAGTCTGTTTTAATAAATAGGCGTAGATGCATAAAACGATTCCATTGTAATTACAGTGCCAATACACCTTCACATTGAAAATAACACTGACAACCCAACCTTTGTGTTTCTCAAAAAAAATTGTACATCAATTATTTGAACCTTTAAAACTTTACTTTGAAGATTAAATTATCCCAAAATAAAGTTTTTGTTTGTTTTTATCATAACCCAACTGTTACATTACTGTTGTTTAATATAGTCAGTTAAGGCTTTGGGAACAAAGTAGAAGTCTTTGAATCCAAAAACTAGCATAACTTCAAGCTGCAGTTAACCTTCACAAGCTTAGTTTAATCCTGTCTTAAGCTATCTTGCTTTGGATAAAACCATCCGCAATGTGAGTGTAATAAATACATGGATGGATGGGGGGGGGAAACAGGTTACTACAAAGGAAATGCATCTAAATATTGACACTAACAACAAAGTGGAAGCTTATAAATCAGACGTCACATACTCCGGGATTTAAAGTACCTTCACAAATAAAAGACCTTATTTACTAATCACCCTTCTGAGGTAGTTTGACGTCGTGCCAATTCTTCAGCCAAACCCAAGATCCTGCTGGAGCTCCGGGTGCGTCACAGCTCACCCTCATTTAAAAGCTAAAAAGACCAAAAAAAATCCTGCTGTCAGTTCAGCGTGAAAAGCAGGCACCTCTCCAGATAACACGGTAGTTCAGATGTCAGGCAGTGTGATGGATATGCCCATTAGTTGCCGAGTGGCTCCTGTGGACGATAAATTATTCTCGTCGCGCACCGCTGAGAGCAAGTTGTTGACTATGAGCTGCAGACAGAGCCGGAGCTCCTTCAGATTTCTGTCGAACTCATGACCGCTTTCGCTCAGAGCCATCCTCAAGCAGATGTTCTTCAAGTCCACGCTGTCCTGAGGCACGAGACAGAAAGTAAACAATACAAAAAGCAAGCATGGGTCGAAAACAATCCGTTGACCTCAAATAATATGGGGCTTACCTTGTGCCGGAGAAAATTCTTCACTTCTCCAGAGAGATTCCTCATTAAATCCTGCTCTATGGATATGATCTGTGATAAAATGTTCACCAAACGAGTTAATAAACTTTCTCTGGCTCTTTCAGCTACAGACACGGTCGTTTTGCTTGTGTCGGTTTTACTTCTAACCATCCTGTTTGCGTGAAGTTCGAGTAAAAGTTTGAGAGCCTCCGTCTGATGATCCAGAAAGCACATTCTCTCTCTCTCTCACGCTCTTTCACACACACAGACACCTGCCCAGAGAGAAATTCTCCCGATCGTCTTTTTCTCCTTGTGAGCTTTTTCTTTGGGAGAGCAGAGGTCATCTGATGTCATATGTGTTGTTTTTTTATCCTGTAACATCCCCGTGGGTTTGTTTTGAAGAAGACACGCGCCTTCGTGTAACAGGATTGTCCAATCAGCTTTATTTATGGCACTATCGGCTTGTTGAACGTCACATGACCGGAAGTGGCAGCCAACCTGAGTCGAAAAAGCTTAGCAGTTATGCTAATTCAGAAAAATAAGTAAATGAATAAATAAATAAAAAATCCAAGGTGCCTAGATAAAGAGGTTCTTCAGCGGGTCTCGTCTAAAATAAGTAAATAAATTATATCGATACATTATCATGTGAGGTATAACTGCAGATGTCTGAGTTATTGTAGCCTACCGGAGGTAATTTAACA
>JAOTRN010000027.1:7634609-7646665 GCA_028566695.1 Bagroides melapterus | reverse complement strand
CCTGTTAGAATAGTACAGTACCCTGTTAGAATAGTACAGTACCCTGTTAGAATAGTACAGTACCCTGTTAGAATAGTATTGACAGCGCTGACTAAACATCCAGCACATTCCTGTAGCCTACAAGTAAGTGTGATTTTCTCTTTTAACACAATTCTCTACAATAACACACACTGTAGTTCAGCCTCTTGCCTGAGGATTACAACAGAATTTTTTGAACACACTTACCCACATGGGCTCAGGATAATCCCTGAGCTGGTTGAGTCCCTTAAGCACCGTCTCCCTGTCCTCCTCCCACTTTCTCTTACAGAACACAATCTCCAGGAAATACCAGGTCCAGCCAATCAGAGGAACCTTCAGCAGCTCATGTTTTGCCAGCACCTTGGAGCTCTGGGATAAAGGGAAAGAAAAGGAGAGAATGAATAGTTTTCATAATAATGAAGGGTCTGAACAGGGAAAGGGTTTTGAACCTGATCCATACCTTTTCTAAATCATGTTCTTAAATCCTGTAGTTTGACCTAGAAACATTCTTGACTCCAGTCATGGGCATGCTCTACCCTGCACAGTCTGAGGTTTGAACATGTACACATCCAACTAATCAGCCTACGTATTCCTTGCTGTAAGCTAAATAATAAACTAAACCAGGTGTGTTGAAGACAGAGAGCACTTGAAACTGCTTGAGGCAGAGAGTTTCCACGACTGTGGAGTTGAAAACCCCGGACCTACATTAACTGTTACAGGACTATATTAAAATCAAAACATAATGAAACGGAACTAATGAGGCCCATTTTCTCATTTATGTTTGATAACTGGGGCCCATTACATTCAGTTTAGAGATCAAGACCTGCGTTCCTGTGTATGAAATGCATGTTCTTGGTATAATCACCCCCAGAACGCCGTATCTCTCACACATGGCCCAGCCGCACAGAAAATCGATTTCGTAGTTGTGGTTGAGGATGACAATAACATGCTCTTTTCCAAAGTTTTTAATGGAAGACTCGTCCATATAGAGCGTGCAATCTGTTGATGACCACCATTCTAAAAGCATCACCAACTCTGTGAGAGAGAGAGAGAGAGAGAGAGAGAGAGAGAGAGAGAGAGAGAGAGAGATTAATGTTCATACATGGCACATGGCTATAATCTACAACATATTTTTAATATAAAGATCCAGCCATCCATCCCATCAAACTGCCTGGGCCACAGTGGGTTAAGTGAATCTAGTTATATAATTATATATAAATTTATAGTTAGCTGTATGGCAGAATACAATACTGGTAAAAAGAAAAAAAAATACTGGGAGCTGTTTTCCCATTCTTTGTTTGCTATATTAAATTATGTATTTGTATACGGTTATAATAAAACATTTCATTATTGCCTTAGTTTAAAAAAAAAAAAAAAAAAAAAAAAAAAATTGGCTGCAATCTCTAGCAGTAGCATATGGACTTACTTATTAACAACGTCAGAAATGCAGTAAAACCACTAAATGTGATGTGCTATATAAAGTACACATGAGCCTGCTCTGTGTTGAGCACTAGTGCAGATACTTCAAAGTGGTCCTAATAAACAACATGCAGTTATTTGCTTAATTTAAAGGCTAGGTCATGTTTGGCGAGTGGAGACATATTAACACAGGTTAACCTTTTTTTGTAGCACTGACTTATGGGACGATAGAGAATGATGTTTTGTCAATCCACTCTGAAGTCAGACAGGAGGATATTAAAGCTCGTAGAGGACACAAAATCAGAGAAAAAGGGGACACAACACAATTTACGGTGTCAGCAGCTAACAGGAATAGCTACTGTGACTGAATAAAAAGGTTTTCCCGGTTGTCCATGTTTTACTTAGAATATATCAGCTTTTCCTGATACTATCATTAGTTGAATGGGAATGAAATATAGAAGAAAGATTCCTTCACACTCACTTTGGATTTAAATCCGATTACAGATATAAATACTGATATTTGAAACCCAAGATGCAAGCCCTATGTTACACCCGTACACTAAAAAGGGACCCTTTGTCTGGTTTTTGGCACACATGCAAAAATACTCACGGCTCCATAGCGAATAGGCCAAGCGGGTGTTGATCCTGCGGTAGAGCTGCCTGTTGATTGGCCAAAGCACGCAGGTGCACAGCTGAATGAAGTTGAGGATGAGGCCGCTAACCACGAATACGAAGCCGATGAGGAGCTGCAGGATGAACTGGCTCTTCAGCCAGGCCAACACACCCATGACGGACAAACCCTCGCCTCACACACACATACAAGCACACCTGTGATGAGAGACGGTGTGCGTTTGTAGCAGAATCAACGGCCGACACTAGACAAAAATGTAATGCAATGCAAAAAAGGCGTTTAACTCTCATAAACTATATGTAGTTATGCAAATAATGACTCAGTACATAGTGAGGCGTGTGGCTATGATTGGATTTGCATGTTAATTTGCCTGAGTGTTTTTCTAAACCATGCCCTAATCTAGTGCACTGTTTAGGAACTTAAGTGAATAAATAATATGATTTAAAAAGATAAAATAAAAAAAAAAAGGTTTTTGAAAATGTATTGCAAAACAACCAGCACAGTTCTAACATTTCTTCATGCACAGCAAAATGTAAGTAGTCCAAGCAATGCAGCTTAGGGGATCCACAGATTACCCATAACGGAAGTGAGGTAACACAAAAACCCGGGAAAGTTTGATTTTCCCCTTTGGAACATGGAGGTAAGCACATTAGCACTCAAAAATAACATTTCCTCTATTTATTGTCCACTCCAAAGACACAATCCAAAAAAAGACAAGCTTTCTGAATTGTATGGTCCTCATACAATTTGCAAATTGTGAACAAGCTGTTTGGTCTGCGTATACTTTAAAACCCCATACCTCCGTAATAACGGAGTACTGCGCTCGATTTCCTGATACGAGAGTGCAGAAGAACCTGTGTGTGAAATGAGCAGGTCTGAGGATGCCTAAAATTCAAGGAGCTCTTTATGTTGCTGCTGCTGAAAGCAAATGTTTCCCTCATGAAAGGTTTTCTAGAGAAGAGAAGAAAAGCAAACCAAACTTACCACAAGGGGTTCTTCGTCCTTACAGTCCTCTTTTACACGGCCCGTCACTCAACACGACAGACCTGCAAGAGAAAAAGAATAAAGTTCACTCTCTGTGTGACCTACATACACCCGCAGCCTGCACTTTTTCATGTGCACCGGTTCCATGCTTACACAAGGACACAAATCATGATATGCATGTGTACAGATCCAAATAGATCACTGCCCATTGTCTATTTTTACCTTAATGCAGTGGCACCATGCCTCTGTGACTCCAGTCTTATGACAGACTTTCAGTTTGAATGGACAAACCAGTGAAACTTAGATCTTAACTCAGTGCTTTTCTTCTTCAAAACTGCTTGAAAGTGATGTTCTGCTCGTACAACGTCTGTCAGCACTAGAAAATCCACCAGGACGTTGATGAAAGTTTGCAATAGGGTGCCCCAGGCTATAGCGCTGTTCACGCTCCCTCTCACTCTCACACACGCAATCTAGGTGAAAGTTCATGCAGCTCATACAAATTCTCTCCACCCCCCCCCCTTTTTTCTCTCTCTCTCTCAAGACAGATCTATCTATTTTCCCTTGCAAATATAGTATATCACAATCCTGTGTCATGCTGTCTGTTTTGCTTCAGGGGTCTTCAGTCAAAAAAGTACACACGTTGCACCGAGTGTTGCTTCTTTCATGGCTGTTGTCCTCATTATCGTCTCTGGAAGAAAAGTGGACTATACAATACACCAAACGGTATTACCGCAAATAATCCCAAAGGCTCAGATCCAAAATAAAAAAACACTTTCAGCTTGTTACTTCCTCCTTTTGCATCGGTTAAACCATTGAGCTTTCAAAGAGCGAAAAGAAGAAGGGAAGTTTGTCCAAAAATCATGCCGCAAACACGAAGTCTTCGCGTGTGGGAAAGCCTCCTAGCCAAATGTTGACGGCCTGCTGGTGTACAACTGACTCGGGTCTTTTTATGACTTTGGTAAATTACTCCTTTAACGCAAAAATACAATACAAGAATAAGAAGCTATGTAAAAGCCGTATAATAAACAAAAGCTTGCATCAGAGGAGACGCAGAACTTTATTGTAGAGTATCAATTATAAAAACACATCCAGCAAGGACACGTTTCTGAACCTGAACACGAACCATTCCTTAGACAAAGACAGGCCTAGAAAGAAGGAATGGAAAAACAGGGGGGTTGGGAGGGGAAGAGAGACGAAGGTAAAAAATGCCAGAACGTTGCTGCTGCTGCTGCTATAGTCTGCAAATTCTAGAGAACTGTGTGTGTGTGTGAGTGTGTGTGTGTCAGAACCAGGATTTAGGGGAGCAAAGAATAAGGCACGAGAAATAACATTCCAATGTTTACAAAATTATTTTAACAAGAATATTAATGGATATTGGAGCATTAACACTGCAGTCCAATCTGACAAACATCTGTGCATGTCAAACACGTGAAATATTCTGCAGTCTATACTGAATACTAAGAAGCTGCTCAAAAGGTTTTGCTTGTATATTAATAATCTGTGAATGACTTGTTCTGATTGGTCTGTTTTGAGCAGGGTGACACCTGGCCACGCCCACTACTCGCTGGAGTGAGAGGTAAAGTTCAATCAGTCTCTGCAGTAAAACCTTAATGTTTATACGAACAGGATGATCTGATGAGTGCAGGATATCTGGAGTAATATATTTATATAATCTGATTATCAGACGTTAATCTGATTACTTCGTAAATGGTTATTGTACAAACCGACAGATGCTTTACCACACATCAATAAGCCTAACACAAACAAAATGTCATACTCTCACCACAGAATTTTTTGGTATGTACAATGTTAAGTGATGTCGGTTATTTAGATATTTCCTTTCCACAGCATCATCAATCTAAAAATACAAAACGCAGATAAGGGATCAATTAAAATTTAACAAATCATTATGTTCTTCTCTGCCTATCACTACTGACCTCAAGTTACACCAGCCTCAAGTCACCAGCCCCATTACATCAATCCCTATCTGACTGCTAGCAGACGTTAGCTGAAAAACACCAGTTCACCGTTTCCCCTCCTTGTGGTCTCACACGTTGTTGACATTCAACGGATATACACATATATACACACATCCACACACACACATATACATACATACACACACACACACAAACACACACACACACACACAGTCTGCAGTTTTACATCTTGTTTGTTGTAACTGCTGTGAAAAGGACACATCAAAAGAGGAACTCTGCCCAGCCTCAGCAACACACTGATACGACTGACCAAAGGCCACTGTGTAACTGGAGAGTCGTAGGCTGTCTGATTAGCATTTGATCACCAGACACCAGAAAATATAAAAGAAGGAATAATATAAAAGAAACAGTTTCTTTTTTATCTTTAATAGGTAGAGATGGAGAGCAAAAGGAAGATTAGACATGAAAGAGTAAACCTGATTATGAGTAAACAGCTGCCATGCTTGGCCTCAAGCACTTCGGTCAGCTCTGGTTTGCTTCAAACAGAAGGCCAAAATGGCCACCTGCAAGTCTGACGTAGAAGTCTTTCAAAACCAAAATGATGAACACTGACACCAGAGGAAAAAAAAAAGCTCTGTCTAGCTGTGAAAAAAAAAAAAAGCTCTGTCAAGAACTGTCTAGCTACAACATCTACAAAACACAACACAGGTTTCTAAATTTACACAAAGGCCAAAATAAAAATCTACATACAAAAAAAAAAAAATAAATAAATAAATAAATAAATAAATAAAAAAAACTTACCAGTAAGCGTAGTAGGCCACAGCCATGACCACCAACGCCCCACAGATCCCTGTGAAGATCATCACAGTCCCCTGGTTCAGCATCTTTGCTGTGGGTTTGTACCCACAGAGAAACACCGTGTGAAAAATAGAAGAAACTTTTTCGGATGTTCGAAAGTCTATAAAAAGTCGACTGAATACCCCAGCATTTACCTCCGAATTTCTCTTCAGAGATTCATAAAACCCCACAAGGTCAGAGAAAGAGGGCTCTCTACACCCTGCCTGGCTAACATGCCAAGCTAATGTTAATCCCAGCGTAGGCAATTGTGATGATGACAGCAAGAACAAATCGAGATCCCATAAACTTGAGGAGGCGCCACATTAAACTGCGTCAGCACAAACCGAGGGGATTGAGATCTTCAGAGCTGCGTGGTGAGACAACGTTACACGATCACCACAAAATTATCTCCTACACACAAACACACACACTCTATATCGAGAGCGATTAGCAATTTGCTAGCCAAATGTAACTGTTTAAGAAAAGTGGACATGTCAAAAGGGCCTCCTTTTTTCAAAAGGACAGAAACACAAAGCGTCTGCTTTGATAATCCGCTCTGGATTAGATTAGCAGTGATTAGTGCTCTGGAGCAGCACCCTGGATAAGTCACATCCCATAAACGTCAAACTAAAACAAGGCTGTAACCTCATAGCGACTCTACTTAGATGAGTCCACTGTCAATCAAAGCAAAGATGATAAATGTTTCGTCACTTAATTAACAGGTTATTTAGCCCCGCTGAAGATACACCACTTTGACCTTCGATCCTCGATTCACTTTAGACATTTATCTTAAATACAGAATAATTAAGGACAGAATTCCTCCAGGTTTTTTTTATTCTCTCCTCTCACCACATCTCTCTCAAACTTTCCCATGTAGCTCACTCTAAGTTAAACACAGATCTTTACCTGCAATGACAAACACAATAAAGTGAAGTTTAACGTTGGGTGTATACTCACGGTTTTTAAAACAGAGAAGATCCCTTTATTTTTGAGGATTTATCTGCAATGTTAATAGATGGAAGAATCACTGGATGGAGAAGAAGAAAAAAAAAAAAACTTGTTGCAGGAACAACATGAAGAATATGTCAAGCCTTTAACATGTCAAGCTTTTTATTCCCAAAACTTTCCGCTGTTCATCATATTAACAGCACTTTATGGTCAGATTCAGATCATAGTTCATATTATTTGTACTGTTTTTGGGCTGCATGATTTAGAACACCTTTTTACTCCAGGTTACCAGTCAATAATGTTTATAACAAATACTAAATCTCCACTAGTCCCATAAATAAATAAATAATTAAATAACAGAGCAGTAATGTTTTAGAGATCGCCTAGACACATTTACGTCATGTTCCGCTTTCAAAGTGGTGGTGTTACAAGGCATGATAGGGAAAAAAACATGTAAGACTTTGTAAAGTTTATTCACAGACTAAAACCTTAGACATAAACCTTCTTAATACTAAACAGCAAGCACTAGCTGCCTCAGACAGGACATGCAATCAAACTGCAAGACAGATTCGAGGCAGGATGTAACCGAAGGCCAAATATCAATAAGCGAAGAGATCCTAAAGCTATATAGAGGATATGAAAGAAGTTAAAGGTAAGCAAAAATGTGGGCATATAAGTTACAAGAGAATATTTATACCATGTTCAGAAAGAGAAGAAGAAATTGTTTTGCTGCTTGTGATGAAGGACCATCTGTGACACCTGATACACTCAAGAGTGTTGATGAGAGAAATGAAATTTCTTTCTCGCTGTTATTTCATCCTGTAGGCCTAATCGGTCAACAAAACCGGTTCTCGGAGACACAAATGGCTTATTGTATTTCCGGTTTACCTTGTAACATAAAGCCTGGAACAGTGAATTACATTCAGATGGTTTGTTCTGGTGTCATTACAAACAACGGCTGAATCCGAGTGTGTGTTTTTGACACAGGACCAGTGCAAAATTAGTCTGAGGCTTTTTGTCCAGATGGACAGAGTGAATGTGACTCTGACATGTGCATTTATTTTTCCGCCGTCTAATAATTCAGCTGCTCTAAAGACGTTTAGAAACATACTGGAAGCCTTGTTCTTTTACTCTTTTATGCTGAAAGATTAACGCAATGTTAAAAAAAAAAAAACACGACATAGCAAAAAACGTCTAATATAAGGCTCTCAGCAAGGGGGTAAGAAAAACATTTGACCCACATTCTACCAACAAGACACAAACAACAGTGTAAGATCATCTCTATAAGCAGAAAATTGAGGTCAAGTCAGTCAGAGGTCTCGAAAATGTGTTGTAATACACTTTGAACAGCTTCAGACTCAGCTGTAGGATCTTTTTGGCGCAGAGAGACAGTTTGTGATCCTGTAGTAAAATATGTGCTTGAACAATAACTATGGAGTAATAGGGTTAGCTTTTATTGCCTCAGCAGCTAATAAGGTTTATTAGTGACGTTTAGCTCATATTTCTGAGACCATGCAGCTATTCAATGCTCTGTATTGAACGATCACCATGAAAAAACAAACAAACAAACAAACAACAAAAAACAACAACAACAACAACAAAAAACACACTCACTTGACTGCAGGATATGTTTATTTTATGAAAATGATTCAACTGTTTCAACATTAGGCACATATAGTGAATATAATTACGCTTATGAGCCATTGGTGCTTTTCAGTCCTTCATGGTTTCACACACATATATAAAATTTAAAAGCTGAACTTTATTTTTTACAACATACACCTGAATTTATCTTATTGAGCTTTATATAGAAAATATTTTTTTTTATTGTTTCCCTTCGACTACTTTGAACTCCTTAGTTTATAAATGGAATGATTGTCACGAGGGCTTCAGCAACCCAATCCTTTTTTTTCACCATCCATTTCATTTTAGCATTTTTATCCTCTTCGTAGCCGAGCCAAACCTCTGTAGGCTTCTGACTTCGTGAGCTTTCAGACAAGTCATGTGAAATGTTTGTGGTGTCAGGCAACATCACACATGTTCACCTTGTAAAAATGTGCTAGTGTGTCAGCTCAATAACTGTGTAAAATTCACCTGTCCTCAGCCTCAGATTGATTTGTTCTTAATTACAGGAGCTAATCAGTTGATAGTGATCTTCACCGCTGTTGGCATCAGAAAGCTAAATTAATTGGCTTTATTTCACAGAACACAGGAAGTCTGCTCTACTCTGAGAACCACAGACTTAAACATAAAAATGTGCTCTAGGCTATATTGGAATGGATTAAAGAAAAGCCAAAGATGCTCAGGACACAATCACAGTGAGATTGTGAGATTTTGAAGTGAAGATGCTGTGTGTGTTTGTAGCATGAAGCTGTCTGGCAAACAATGTCTGCGCTTCGTATAGACTTCGACAGAACAATTAAAGAGGAAAAAAAAAATCCACCCTGAATGACTTGCATATCAATTTCAATGACCAATACGTGGTCTTCGGTGGTGCAGAAGATTGATTTTCTGATTACATTCTGACGAGACTTTTTGGTTTAAACTTCTTCCATGGACATGCTGATTGATTTTCACTTTGATTAACAGCTTTCAATGCTGTTTAACTACATGCTGACAGCAGTGCTAGCGAAAACTAGCCCTTACTCCCCCACCTTTTTAAAAAATGATGTGTCTGGCTGGCTTACTCACCTCCTCTGTTCAAACACAAAGCTTCAACACTCACTGATGCTGTTTATTGTCAACACCAGCAGATCACCAACTAACCGAGCCAAACCTCAGCAGTACTGCATCATATAGCTGCAATGCATACTGTAACTTTGAGTCTGACATTGCTCATTAACATATTGAACCTCACTGGAAAATAGTGATTGAGGAATAAAAGGCTCTTTTGTTGTAAGGAGCCAACAGTGATCCCTGGCTGTTATCTATTACGTGTGAGATTAATTCATTTTATCTCCTAATATGTTATGCGCTAGCAATAACATTATCTCTCCATGACCTTAGAAGGGAACACAACCACAAACTTCTCACACAAATACAATTACTATAGCAATACATTTAATGTGTTTCAGGGTGGATTTTTCTGTTAAGTCCAGAGAGTAAAGTTATTTTCATATCATAAGAAGCAGAACACTTGACAAAATTAACTCTATAATTTTAAGTAGAACCTCTTATTGAAATAAACCAAACTAAACTCTAATCTGAACCCAGTAAACACTAGGCCACGCCCATCGCTGCCTAGCCACGCCCATTCCGTCTCTGCACTATAGTAACCTAGCCATCGCGCGACATTGACGCACAGATCAAACGAGGTCGGCGTGATGCAGCAGCCACGCTGGGCTTGTTTATACCCACGCGTTTACACCAAAATCACCCAGAACAATTCAATATATGTGTGTTTTAAAGTGCCACTGGACATCTAACGGCAGTATTCAGTTTGAATACACGTCATTCAGCATACTGCTAGCTATAACCCTTTAGATGGTGTAAGCTGGCTAACCGACTGCAGTAGCTAGTAAACCTTTAACACTCTGCCCAAGCGTTATTAAGCATCTATTAACTATTATATACAACCCTACAGAACATGTCTGTAACGGGGAAAAAATTATCACAATGTTGTATATTTCCGGGAGCCCAACAGGCTATGGTTTCAGCTGTAGGTAACTAAATAAATTAAAATAATATTATCCATTTTCCGGCATGTTCACCATCACTATCAGTCACCATGCCGCCTCGACCCTAACGAAGCAGCAACTACGAGCAGGGGTTATAAATATTAAAATATAATTACCCGTCTCACGAAGAGGACAAGCTCTCTTATCATCAGGACCTCTGAGCCGAAATTCCGTGTTTTCTTCCCCAGCTCTTGCAAAATAGCACTCCTAAACCTAGCAGGACTGTCAGTTGTGTGTTTGGCTGATCGCTCACTCTTTGTCCGTTAGCGGCAAATCTCTCATCACCATTGCATTATCGAGCACGGTTTATTTCACACCCGTATTCCAACTACTCCCGCCTCCTCAGTAGGTATTGGCCAGTTGTTTCCAGATGACCAATCATATGAGGGGTAAAAGTAATAACAGCTAATAGTTGTGGAGATGAGGCGGGTTTTTGTTAGATTGTAGGTAAAAATAAAACGCATGCTTAAATACTGTTCTTCCTGTCCGATCACTTTAACTGTTCGACTAGAAATAATAGTGTTACATATATAGTTCCGCGTATTACACCCAGAGTAACCCATATTAATCTTCATTTGCTACGCATTTGGTGTTATTTCTCACTTGTGCAAGTATTTCGTCGTTGCGTTCAAGTGTACCGATTAAGATTCCTGATTAAAAAAAAAAGTTAAGTTAAAGGTTCAAGAGTCGATTTATTTTCAACCCTCATTACACATGCAAATGAATTAAATCGTGAGCAGCAAACAAGAACACAACTTAAAATTTACAATTTTATACACATTTATACGTATTCAGTATTTTGCGTAATTCATAAGTGATATTTTGGTGACTGGCACTTCTGCATTTTTATGTTAAAAAAGCTTGCACAGCTGGTTTAGATTAAAAAAAATTCAGTTAGAAGTTAAGACAAAGGGTGTGAGTCTATTTGTAGGACCAGTGACAGTAATAGTAGATTTGGGTTCTAGGGACCAAGGTATTTTATTTCATTTTCTAGTATTCCCTTTAGGGTTCTCAAATTCATTGTTGCTACCCTTTGTATAAGATAAAGGATGCTTTATCTCTGTCTGCCATATGGTCTCTTGGTACACACACACACACACACACACACACACACTCACTCACTCACACACTTGTGTTGACTCACATCAGTCAAGATATTACTACTGGCGATCAGTGTTTCCTGACCATATCTGATTTCTTATACCTGATGGCAGTTATATGACCATTAACGGATTCTGATTAATACATTATCTTCATGATAGATAAACATAAATATTGATCCTCATGATAGGTTACTACAATAGGTCCTTTGGACATTTTTGCTCTATAAGGTTCTCACAGGCCAACCCCTACATGATACTTAAGTATTTAGTAGGCAAGGGAGCTTATATTTTAATAATATTTGTAGTACAAAAACTTTATTATTTTTATTAAACATTATTTTAGTATACTCGGAAATCTGAATGTGAAATAATTATGCACATTTTTAAAAACAGTATGCATATAACGAAGCAAAATATGTGTTCAAGAAAAAATCATTAAAAAACATTTAATAAAAACAAGCCTCAAAAAGCTTTTTTGCCTTTACCTTTTTTGTATATA
>JAOTRN010000027.1:7517098-7527207 GCA_028566695.1 Bagroides melapterus | reverse complement strand
AGTGTGAGTGGAATACCAGAGAGACTAGCTGTGAGTCGCTGGCACGCACGCATGCACACACACACACACACACACACACACACACACACACACGTGTCTATATCTGATACCTAGATGGATTACTAAAGAGCAGACAGGTCTCCTGAACAGATACACACCAGCTCTCACTAGCATATCAGCATGACTGACACACACACACACACACACACACACATCACTTCAGAGACACTAATTTCCATCAAGGACATGATGTCTCCATTACATTTGGCAAAAACAGGTGCGGTGAATTCAGCATGTATTCGTGTGTATAACAGATGCTTGACAAACCCAAGGCTCTCTCTCTCATCCACACCACAATATTTAGACTAAAGCCACAGTCAGATGAGTCATCTTTCACTACACTCTTGACAAGTGGCTAAGTTCTTGTGAACAGTACTGACCAGAGTCTTACCAGATCTCAACACCACAACACATTTTTGAGCATCATCTCCAACTGAGGGATAATCATTTGGAACATCGATGTTCATTGATCCAGTAAAGATCCAGCTGTTCTGTCTGGTCATATAACCCCCAAGCTACACTATATGGCCAAAATATGTGGTTTGTGGACGTGTAACCAATCACAGCCATAGGTGTGTTGAGCATCCCATTCTACATTTAGTCCCCGTGTGCTGTTAAAATATCCTCCACTCTTCTGGGATGACTTTTGACTAGATTTTGGAGGACGGCTGTGGTGACCTGTGTTCATGTAGCCACACTGATAAGTGAGAAGCCCTGAAGCGCAATCAAATCATCCCAAAAGGTGTACACTGGGGTTGATTTTAGGGCTCTTTAAAGGACGCTCGAGATCTTCCCAAGCGACCATGCGTTCACGGATCTCGCTTTGTGCGCAGAGGTATTGCGTGCTGGAACAGGTCTGAGCCACACAAGGGGGTTAGGGTTACTTTTGGACCATATAACACAAGGGTCACTCCAAGTCTGCACACTTAAACAAGTTATGCTTCCTGTGAACTATGATCAGTATCACTTCCTTGTCTTTAATAAGAACAAAAGCCTCTCTGCTGTTCTGCTGCAGCAGCAATATAAACATTAGCTAGATCTAATGTGACAGTGTCCTTAAGAGGCCATAAGTCTGCCTGTGCACAATGTTATAGCAAGGTTAAGGTCACCTCTGTATGTACAACACACTTGAAGGTGTGACGATTTAAACAAGATTCTGGGGGTTTGTGCACTGAAACTCGGAGCTTATTAAAGACAGTACACCAGTGGTGTAAAGGGCAGAGACATTAATCTACTGTCTCAAAGGCAGAAATGCTTTAGAGCGGGGGTGAGAGGTTGATCCCGAGCACTAAGGAACAAAGACAAAGACCCCACACCCCCCGTAGCATCCCTGTCATCCATTCCACCTAAACTGAGCTGCTAAATCTATTTTTCCAGACCACAGTGATGCTGAACACTGCACAGGATGAGCAGGGGGTGGGAATGAGATGAAAAGAAAATAAGCCTACAGGAGATAAGGACCTGCGCCTTTCAGCAAAGTCCTGGGACATTGAACAAGCTGCTTTCCACGGGGTTACAGATGGGGTTTGAAAAAGCCTCGCCGGCGTGAAACAGGAGCTTTAATCCAATAAACTGGTGACACCATCACAGATTCCCACTGGTGTAAGAGCCGAATGACTTTTTTCCAAACATTAATTCAAATGCATTTCAGTCTACGTCCATCGATCAGGGTTTATGTAAAGAATAAAACACTTCACGACGTTCTGTTAGAGGGAAATAATAAACAACAAGGTAATGTGTTCCCTAAGTGTTTTTCCTCATATTATACCCCAGCAACTTCCTAACCATTTCGATTTTTTTTAAATATATTTATAGCCTTTAACATTGAGAAACTTCCTGTTAGAGATAAGTCAATTCCTGCTGTCACTTATTTCATAGCAGCTAACAATTCTGCCGTTCCTTGATTAACACTTTCCTTTTCCGAATAAGACAAAAACACAGCGAGTCATCATACCGCCAAACCAGAAAGTGCTGAAAGTTTTCCCATGGCAGAGAATTTACTGAGACGAGAGATTCCATCCATTACTGGTGTGTGAATAAGTTGTTACTATAAAAACAAGGACAAAATAAAACATGTGCTTTGATATAAACCTCTGATTTGAACTAAAGCTGCTTTTTTTTTTTTTATAGAAAATAATTCAACACCTTCTGTCCAAGATAGAGAGGATTATAAATATTGTGATACCATGATACACTCTTCTGAAATATCATCCTGCACTCTTAATAACATTATTTATTTTTATACTTTTTTTTTAATTAAACAAAGTATAATTTGACACTTAAAATAGTAATTAGCAACTTTAGATAGACAGGGTTTTTTTATCAGCACATTTGCCTCACACATCCGGGGTTGAGTTCTGCATCTGCCCTCTGTTTGTGGAGTTTGTATGTTCTCCCTGTATTTCAGGAATTCCTCCAGGTACTGTAAGTTTCTTCTCTCCGTCCATAGACATGTGTTATAGGCTGATCCGCATCTCTAAATTGACTTTACCGTGCTCTGCAATGGATTGGTGCCTCATCCAGTGTTTCCCCTGCTTTGTGCCCCACGTCTCCTAGGACAGACTCTAAACTCCCCCTGACCCTGTGTAGGATAAGTGCTACAGAAAATAGATGGATAAATGGATAAACAGCCATAGTGTACAAGGCAAAAGTCATTCTCAAAAACATCTCTGGTAGAAAGAAAAACTATTACACGATCTGAACTTGTTTCTGGTTACATATCTATAAACACTTCCATAACGTGTGAGTGATAAGCATTTTTCTGTCAGAGGTTATGTGTACCATAAAACTGTAAAATTTTTAGTGCAGACAAAACCTACCATGTAAAATTTCACAGATAACTCAAAGAAAAATCACCATGGAGATTTCCACATATCAGTGTTTTGCATTCATTAGTATGCACCAATATACCCAAACCTTGGCAAGAGTCAGAATGTAAAGTAGACTTTAAAGGTGCATTACCCTTTTCCCACAAAGATTAAGTGTCTAGCAGTTCGGTGGGTTTGACATTTAAATATTTTCTGTAGTCCTTGAGCCCATTCTCACCAATGCTCACAATGCTACAGTGTCTATAATCTGACTGGCAAGAGACACATCCAAACACAAACGAGCATTCCGGACCGGAAGTGAGTTTTCCATCGGGTTTTCACAACGAATTAGTATACTTCAATTATGGTCAGGACTTGTTTTTGTTTTGTTTTTTTAAACACGTTTTACATGTATTCCAGGTCATTTATAAAAGTAATGAATAGTACATTTGGACTATTGGACCTTGAAAAGTACGACTGGAAAGTGCTCGATGAAAATTCGCTCATGCACGAGCAGATTTTCAAGCTTAATCCGATCATGACTATATTACACACAAAACTAACTTTCATTCAGCAGCACACAATACAGGGCAGAGCAAGCAGAACAAGTCACACAGACTCTCCTAATCAGCTGCATGCTTTACTGGTATTGTCCCCAGCCCGTAATTATTCATGGCATGTACTTCACTGGGTCAGCATGGGCGTTGATTAGATTAATGTAGTTAGAAGTGCTTCTTAGTGGTGTGTTAGCCGCTAGGTAGAGAGTTAGCGGAATCCCAGCTAAGGTCATGCAATGCTTAGCTAACGCGGCGCTCTACACAGAGACAGCCTTCAACAATACAGCAAACAACACGTCTCAGAAACGTTTACCAAGCCTACATGTTAACCACGATCATCTAAATCTGATGAGGGTGCAGAAAAAAAAACATGCAGCTCTTAGCTAACGTTAGCAGCTTTGATCACTTCACATACTCAAATGAAAGAACGGCTGTATCTACGTTTATTTGATCATCACATAACACGACAAGATCATTCAACAAGCCTGTTTCACAATGCATTATTCTCAAATGAGGTTTATATTGCCGATAAAAGCGTTAGCTATGATGAGCACAAATCTCTCACGTCCAAATCCTCAGCCCTAGCGCACTAAATAGTACGCAGTGTCCATCAAGCGCTGTAGTCGGTAGGGCACACTATTCAGTGAGTAAGTATGCAGATTTAGCCGTAGCCTTAGCCGTGTTACACAGCGCGAGCGCCACTACGGAGATTTTCTCCCCACAACGACGGTAGCTAAGGCGCTTGTCAAGAAAAAAAAAATAAATAAAATATAGGATACACGACCTGTGAGTGGACATTTCTCTTACCTCATCGTTCATTTTCCATCTTATATCAGCTACTGGTGTTGGAAATGAACCAAATCATGCGCCGAATCAAAGCAAATCCTTTTAATTGATGAATTATTTCTTTTTTTTTTCCTACTCCCCACTCTCTGCCCTGCAGCCGCCGGATGGCTTCACTACGCAATGTTGGAATTTCCCAAGTATCGCGAGATGCTGCGAGACGACGACGTCATTATTTTGCTCACAGGAGGTGATCACCCAGGAAGGGAAATAGGTATCTTGCAAGAAAAGGTACAGCTGTATTCACGAAGCTTCTTTGCTTGTGGTGTTTCGTAAATAAGTAAATCTTCCAAATGTTGATGTTTGTTGCACCAATTTGACCGTCACTTGTGCAGTTCGTCACGTTAGGTAGCCGTTTTGCCATCTTAATCGGTTCATCAATACGGAGGAAGTGTCTCAAATAGCTGCTTTTGTAATTTGTAGTGCACTATACATTATATCGTTGTTTTATACTCATAAGGATATAAAAGTATTGCGGATTCTTTCAGGAATGTGACATTTCATTTGAAATGCATGTCCTGTTTGGAATAAAGTCAATGTTTCCAAATCCTGTTCTTGGAATCCCATGTATCAGAGCATTATTTACCCACTATTCTAACTAACCTCAATTTATCCGCTGGATCAAGTGTATTATAGCAGGATATATAATAAAATAGGCAGCAGAATATATATTTACGTTTAAACCAGAGCGACGTACAGAAGTGCTTTTAAGTCTCGATGAATACATTAACACTGGTTCACTATGATACACACGTCAACCTATGGAATTCTGTTCATTTTCTTTTTTTACTATACACATAAAACAAACAAGGGGGGAAAAGTGCTAGTTCAAGTGTTTCAGGAAGAGGTGGGTCTTCAAATACAACAAATTAATTACATTAAGTGTTGTTTCTTACAGAACCTTTTCAATCTTTTGCTAGAAATCCAGGATGAAGGGTCTGTACTGCAAGATGGGTGAAGCCAAGGAGCTGAAGTTTATTATACAGGAGACGGTGAGTATTGAAATCCTTGTGCATCATAGGCAGTTTCACATGAGAACGCACCACTTTATCTGGTAAACCTTTTGTATACGTGTAGGGCTACAATTTCTGACTGTAAAATCTGTCAGTGTTGACAATGTCAGCCTCATTCCTCTCAGTAGAGAAGATAGAGCGGTGGCATTCATGCATTCATACATCTAATTTGTTTAGTCCTGATTTTGAAATGTCTAACAATGGAAAGCAAAACCTTCACTGCATTGCTCTTGGGTTGTTCGATCTCGTCAAATAAATAGAATAATCAAGGGATTGATTTCTCACATCAAATGTGCTTCACTTCCATCATTGTGTAAGAATCAAGCCACACTGTCCAATCATAAATATAAACAATACTTTAAATCAGTACTGGAGTGTGGCTGTAGCTTTGCTTTTTAGGTGTTACTTGCCATATAAAGGCTCGTTATCATACCTTTAGTCTGAATGGATATTTGAACACGTGGTTCAAAACGTGATAAAAGTGTTAGTGTTATACAGTTATACTAGGTTAATACTACTACTCAGAACAATACTTATGTACTGTAACTGACTTATTTTCAACAAAGACTAGTCACTACTTATCAATAAATTTGTTTGCCTAATGCGATTAGCTGCCGATAAACTGGAAGAGGAAGAGCTTGAAAAGAGAGACAGAATATATTTCACTGAACATTGAATTTCTTCACACAGAAAAACAATGCGTTGGTGAATTTTGTTTACTTTTTTGTTTACACAATATCAGCATTTTATTCTTGAGTAATATCTTGCTGATCAGTGCCAAAATCAGTCAAAGCAGTGAAGGTTTTGCTGTTCAGAGTGACATGTTTTCTGCATTTATTAATGACTGTGTTTCCTCTGGGCTGGACGTTGCTCTATATATCTATAATGTGACTGTTTGGTAGGTTTACCTGATACAGTAGCCAATATGCCAATAATAAGGTAGTTCCTGTATTAGTACTTATTATTAAACAGTTCTCATGGTTTCTGTTGTCTTTATTAACAGAGTATAGCTGCAGCTATTGGTGATCATCAGGTCAAAGTTCAAGTCAAAGGCTGTTCGCTTAGTCCTGTGGACATTAACGTGAGCGTGTACACTCGGTCATTCTACCATGGCGTGAACCTTTTTCAGTGTGCAGGCCACACAAACACAAACAAACTGCTCTGTTTTTCAGCTGTGTGAGGATTTAAAGCTGCAGAGGGAACGTGTTCCTGTTGGTCGAGAGATAGCAGGAATCGTGCTCCAAGGTTACATTTCTAATCTCACCTTCACATTTTGTCGCATCATGCGTAAACACTTCTTGTCATTTCAGTCTATACGTTTTATCTTCTCAACTATGCAGTGGGCCCCAAAGTGACCTTCTTCCATCCGGATGATGAAGTAGTAGGTAGGAACTTAATGATTGGCGAATGCATGACTCTGCAAAAAAACATTTTTACTAATCATTTTTCAATGATTTTTTCAGGAATTCTTCCCCTGGATGCTGAGATGTCTGGCCTTTGCGACGTCGTCCTTGTGGATGAATATAATTTAGGTCATTTCAGTGACAGACCATTACTAATGATGTTAATCTGAGAAGTATTTAGCTGCACCTCGCTGCTAGCATTATATCACTATTGTATGACTTACAATAGTGTGTGGGTGTGTGTTTGGACAGTTCAGAAACCTGAGAAGGTTAGCTGGTTTGAAGCTGCTGGAGCAATTAAGGACGGACTCAGGGCCTATACAGCGCTACACACACTGGCCCGCATGGCTGTTGGACAAACGCTGCTCGTACTGGATGGGGCAAGTGTAAGTTTTTGCAATTAACTGAAATGATGACCGAAGGAAGAAATGAAAGAAAGGAAAAATAATTAGAGATAAAAGAAGTAAAAAGAGGAAAATTGTGAGAATCAGATCAGTAGAAACACGAAGAGGATAAAAAAAAAAAAACGAGAGAAAAACACGAAGAAAGATGAAAATGAAATAGTGTGAGGTAAGCAGAAAGAAAACCAGAGCAATGAGAAAAGAAGGAAACAATGGAAGATGGAAGAGAAAACAAAGAATAAAAAAAAAACAATAGTGTGCACCTGCACCGTGGCTGTGGGTGTGTGGGTGTGTTTAATGCAGAGCTGCTCTACATGAAGCTCATCGTGTTGTTTCCAGCATGCATTTTCAACTCAAACTGACAGATATAACGTCAACGTTTTTAGGGGAACTGTCTCAAACCTTAAAGCCGCAAGCACCGTGGCTTCGGATGTTGACGTGATACGAAAGATCTGCGATTTTAAGCGTTTACCAAGAACACACTGACTGGCTAGTACGAGTAATAATCAGATCCTTTGAAACTACAATATAATTATAGGTAAAAAAAAAGGTACAAGATGCTTATTACAATTTATGGTCACGAGTTTGTGAAGCTTTGCAAGATCAAATGAACTTTAGCCATATTTTCTATTCCACTTTTAGATTTATATTTTATAAGACAGAGAAAAGTAATATGGTCAGAAACTATAGTTTAAAAATAAAAGAGTTTAATTACAGCAGTTGCTTGTGGTTAGAGGGAAGTAGTTTCTATCCTAGTAGTGATTATCCTACACAAGGTCACAGGGAACCTGGTGCTTATTCCAGGGGACTCCGGGTACGAGGTGGGGGACACCCTAGACAAGATGCCAACCCATTGCAGGCCCCAGTCATGCACTATGACCAATATAGAGATGCTAATTAGCCTACAGCTGGGGCATACTGGGGGAGGAACGGGCTGAGGTGAGGTGAAGAAGGTGGAGGTGCATGAGGTGGAGGTGGGCACCGAAGTCCCAGCCCTGGACGTGTGAAGCAACTGTGCTAACCACTAAATACAAAAATGGCAGAATAAAACTTCAGTCAAAAAAACGATCTGGGTGAAGCGGAGTTAATTTTTTTTGTGTTAAAAGAGGAATAACTGTAATAACTGAGCTATTATAACAGGTAGTGGTGTTATTATAGCTCTAACTCCTCTTCAGCACTAGGTTCGTATCACCCTGTAAACAATAATCAGTTATAATAAAAACTCCTTTGGTTACTTTCACAACTACTTCTTCATATCTAATCTTTAAATCTTTAATCATGTTTTTATTTTACATTTACATTTAGGTCATTTGGCAGACGTCCTTATCCAGAGCGACGTACAAAAGTGCTTTTAAATCTTTTAAAAAGAGACTAAAGATACTAACAGCCTAAAACACTGTTCATTTTTTTTTTTGGGTGGGGGGGAAGCACATATACAACAGTAGAAAGTGCTAGGACAAGTGTTTTATGAAGAGGTGGGTCTTCAACCATCTTTTGAAGACAGCCAGTGACTCAGCTGTTCGGACCTCTAGAGGAAGTTCGTTCCACCACCCGGGTGCCGGGACAGAAAAGAGCCTAGTTATATGCCTACCTCTTACCCTGGGAGACGGTGGGACCGGTCGAGCAGTGCTTTATTTAAAAAAGACATTTTTTATCTAATCATCCTGTTTACTTAACCACGAACCTTCGCACGTTTTACGCAGTCGTTCGGAGTCCTGATCATCCAGCTAGCTCATTACCATGGATTGAAAGTCCTCGCTACTGCCGTATCTCCTGATGACCAGACGTTTCTGGAACAGCTTCGACCGAGCGTAGGTAAGAAGGCGGAAACATAATTCTGTCATGCTTTGATTCTTTCTGAGATCGTCCTTCATTGGCTGTCCTTATCACACTTTACTTTTTCTCCTATCTTCTGATCTCTGTCCTCACTTTCACTGTGATTCCTGGCACTCGAACAAGGTGTGCTGGAATCTCTTGTAGGTGAGTGGTTAATGGACTGAGAGCCTGATTTCACAAGCTTATTAATCTTAGGAGATGGGGAAGTGTCAGTGATAATACTGTTAGATTATAGGTATAATGTTGAATAGGTTTTCCACTTTCACTCATTTAATTGCTCTTTTTTTTTGCTTCCAAAAAAAAAAAAGCCAGGGTGATTGGAGTCTGGAATTCAAAAGTGGACCTCGTGGACTCCTGCCTGGAAGAGACTGGTGGACTTGGGGTGGACATAGTGATCGATGCAGGAGGTAAGGTTCAGATGTCATCCGTTAACGGATCCAATCCATTGTTTGATTTCATTTTTAGATTAAAGTCTAGTTGTTGAGGATTTAACACAAGCTTACATATTTTCTCTTTTTGATCCACGTGATCACTTGGTGGGTGTGTTTAGAAATGAACTTATACCACAGAGTCTTCTGAGCTGTGTAGCATTGAACAACGAACAGACCGCTGTCCCAAACATCTGTGTGTTTTCCTTCAAAACCAGTGAGACTTTACGAAGAAGATCCTGAGGTCAAGAAACATCTCCCGCACAAGCACGACATCATTTCTCTTCTTGCAGTTGGGGGTCATTGGGTCACTACAGAAGACAACTTGCAGGTGAGGAATTAAGCCCATTACACTACATTAATGAAGCAATGCCAGTATCAATCAGCTAATATACGACCTGTTTGTCCTCTTCAGCTGGATCCTCCAGACAGCCGAGCTCTCTTCTTGAAAGCCGCCTCCATCTCCTTTCTAAATGAAGAAGTGTGGGAAGCATCCAGAGCCAGACAGGGCCGATATCTCCGTATCCTTCTGAAAGCACTCGGGCCATTGTGCAGTTTAAACCTGTTTATTTCATTTGTTCTGGTCACTCACTATAAAACCACTGATCTGATTGTCGCCTAACCTGATCCATAACCTTTTATTCGTAGAAATATAGTTTCCTTTTATATATATATAAAGAAAAAATATATACAGGGTGGGCCAAAAGTAGGGTTACAGTTAACACTTAAACATTTTCCCTTTATTGGAAATTTAGACTTTT
>JAOTRN010000027.1:7414598-7433162 GCA_028566695.1 Bagroides melapterus | reverse complement strand
TCGACCTCATTTCCCTGGCTATGCTCAGGATGGTTAATTATGCGGGCCTGGTCAAGCTCTGCGTGTGTGTGTGTGTGAGAGAGAGAGCGAGCATGTGACTAAGAGGGCACAGGCAGACAATCAACTCCTTTGCAAGCTCTAAATAAGCACTAAATCACAATCATGTCAGTGCAGTCCATAAACAAGGTTGCGCCAGGTCACTTGAGCTCTTACATACATTTACAGAGGTCTCCTGGCCCTTCACCTCCAGCCACGCTGCTATCCCTAGCACTCATTGGCTGACCTGTCTCCATGGCGATGCTAGCCACACCCTCCCGTAGTCACACTTGCAGCTTCCTGCCGCTCTGTTTACATCTCATTTGCATATGGAAATCTTGTTGCTTTATGACACTGTCACAACAACGAGTCGGGCTGCGAGTGCACTGCCAGCACTTACACACAAACACACCCACACACACACCTATACACTTCTCACATTCACTGGGTTTTGACACGTGTCATCACTCTTCAGATGGCATGGTTATTATTTTACCATTTCACTAAAATAAGATGTCATTCATTAAGCATCCATACAGTCTTTTCGGTAAACATTATATTCATTAGAAGATGTTGCTAAAATATCTCGTTATTAATAAAGACATTACTGATCATTTTCTCCGATCAGAAATATTATCCAGCTGTCTCATGTGTTTCCTGAGCACATCAGTAACCGCAGTGTGCTATTAAAGATTAGAAGCTGTCATGGCCTTATCTTATTTCCTAAAAAATGTACACAGTGTACACTTAAATCCTATAAATATGCCAGTACAAGACATTTCTATCTATTTCATTTCATATTTTAATGATTTTGTGGGAAGATTGCTTAATTATCTATCTTACATCATAGATTCTGGAGGAAGATTTATTATAACTTTATTGAGAATGCTACAGAACTTTTTCATTTATCTACAGAGAGAGAGAGAGAGAGAGAGAGAGAGAGAGAGAGAGAGAAGCATGGCCATCTGTATTTTGTATTTTATATACTAAAGAGTCTGCTCCACACACAGCAACTGAAACCACTAATGACATTTCAGCCCCCTCATCACAGTTCCTGCATAGCATGTGTGTGTACTCATAGCTGTGTCTTTGTTTAATCATGTAGGTGTGTGTGTGCGCGTGTGTGTGTGTGTGTGTGTGTGTCTGTGAGGGGGAGGAAAGGCATACACCATGTCAATACTGGTGTGCATAGCTGAAGAGGGTTTGGAGAAAGGTATTGATTTCCCAATTACCCCCCCTCCCTACACACACACACACACACACACACACACACACACACCTCAACCCCCCTTTTTCTTAAAAGCCAAGTGTAGCTAGTAGCTCTATAAAGGTTGCGGGAGAGGAGGGAGAAAATAAACCTCATTGATATTCAAAAGCTTCTTTATCAGGGGGACAGAGTGCTGGCACAAAGTCGAGAGGGGGGGGGGCAAGTGTGTGCATGTGTGTGAGCAAGTTTATAAATGTGTGGTTTTAAGTGGGACCTTGTGTCAGTGGAGACGGTGGAGACGGAGGAGGGGGGGTGACTATGAGAGCATGTGTCTATTCGCTGTGCGTTTACTATGTTAGCGCGAGCCTGTGTGTAAATGTGTGTGTGTTAGCGAGTTTCTTGGCGGTGCTGTGGCTTCTGGCTGTGCTCCAAGCGGGTCGTGGGGCCTAGCAGAGAGCACACTCTTTCAGTGAAATGGGGAGGAGCTCTTAATTTCCCTCAGTCCCTCTTTCTCTTTGATACCTGCCTCTTTTCCACAGGATACCTCGCTAGTTGGTCAGTCTCTAAAAATGAAACTCTACAGCCTAGCACTTCCTTTGCATTTCTTTTTTGCACTGAGCATGCAGTATGTTTCCTTCCGCCTTTTTCATGGCCCACCCTAATTCTCTTTCAGCTGTCTGATTTGCCTGCACTGGCACTCATTGTGGAAAGTTGGGCTGAATCTTTTAGATTACTTTAGATAAAAATGAGCATTTAGTTTAATCATCGCATTTCGTCCTTTGTTTATGCTACCTAGTGTTTGGCGGACCGGGGAAAAAAAAATCAGTGTGATGGCTATTGACAATAAATGCCTTAAATATCATATATCAGCTGAATCAAAGGAAATAGAGGGATCTTAGGAAGAGGAATATTTTTGTCAACCCTTTGCACACCTTTTAGATCATGGCTTGATGCTGCTCCAATGTGCAACTTCCTGTGCAGTTGCCTCAGCTGGCACGATGGCCCGGTGATAAACTGGCAGAAATACTGACTAGAAGATTTTGAGATTCTGAAAAAAATAACAACCAGGGTTTGATTAGACCAGGTAAAGAAGGGATTTGTCGACGCTGCAAACGAGTAGCCAATGGTAAATTGCCACCACCGTCATGCTTCACTGTGGAGATTCTGTTCTCTGGGTGATAAAGTGTGTTGGACTTCTGCCCACTATAACACTGTCGTACCTAGAAGTCTATTTTTGTTCTCATCACACCAGAGAACCTATTCTACCTGTTATGTGAGTCTTCAACATTGCATTTGAGAAACAATATCATATAATTTGTTGCTCTTCCATCAATCCCAGTGTCACAGAGCATGGGCTTTGGTTGTTCTGTGGACATCTTCTAGCAGATACGTATCTTTTACTGTATAAGGATAGCTAGTCTGAGAGTTATTGCTAACAGACCATTTAAATAATATCACATAATGACTGATATCAAAGGACGTGGATGGGGATTAGTACTAGGACTATTTTTGTCATACCCTCATATTAAAATACACACTGATGCCACACCGGTGTGCTGCTTCCTGCGTCGGTTGGCTCAGCTGGCATAATGACCCAGTGGTGCTCTGGCATTAATGCTGACGTAGATATTTTAAAGTTAAACTTGTAGCTTGATTGAAAACACTTGTACATGCTGATCTAAGAACTCCGGACCCAACAGGCACACCATTCTTTTTTTTATGGGAGTGCAATTGCATAATCCATTTGAAATACCCAGGATTCTACAAATAGAGGGTCTTCCTGATGCCATCATCTGATCAGGTGCGAGTCCAAAGAAAAGATGAAGGAAATATGGCAGGCACCAGAACCACGTTTCAACAGAACTACAGCGTACACCACTAATTAGGAGCATACTGGAGCATCAGGGCCACGATTATTGAGCCATAGGATCAATTCAGCAAACACTTACATTCAGCGGCGTGACATTCAGCACTTCGAAATGTAATTGCGAGTCGTGCGACATTCGTTCCGCTACAGGGCTCCAAATTAGATTCCCTACAGTCCTCCAGTCTTTTAAAGAAAATCACCTCAGTAGATTCTTGGCACAAGGAAAGCATATGTCTATAATTTCTGTATTAATGTAACCTATAATGTTATGTCCAGACAGCTCTTCCTTCTATCTCTTATTGGTACTGAGCTAGGTCAAGCGTGTGGCCTGATTATGGCAATATAACAAAAAGGAATTAAGTGTTGTGGCTCAGTGAGGTTATATGTTAAATCTGGGAAGTCGAGAGAAGTTCACGTGTGTTAAAGACAGGATATTTTTTTGTTTGTTGCTCAGCTGTTGTCTGACTCACGCGCATCACGGAAATAATTCTGAATTCTGCTTCCTCGAAAATGATTATGTGGTAAATCCTAATAGAGCCTGTGAAAGTCAGTAGTTACTAGTTAGTGGTCATTTGTATCCCAGAATGAACACTGAGTCACTCTGGGTTGGTTTGTTAGGAAATATTTTGTTATTAATGAATGAATGTGTCTAGAAATCCCCCTGGGGTGTTCACCATGCAGCACAATCATCTGAATACACGAAAAAGAAAGAAAAAATCCAGGCCTTTCAGATATTTGAATAGGTGTTCAGGGTTTTTTGTGGTTTAAAAACAAGATGAAGACAATTTTAAAGAGTTCTTAAAATCGCAGTAATGACTGTGCTTAGAGTACAATAGTGAAACTGGTGAAAGGTTCAAGTTCAAGAGTTTCTTCTCCTGAGTAAAACTTATCCACATGTTATGTTAGTAAGTTTCCCTTTAAGTAACGACCCTTTAGATTGAGGCAGCATCATTTTTTGGTGGTTCCTTAAAGAATATTTTGTCTCAAAAAAATGAGACAAATAAAGTTTCCATAAGCAGTTAAAGAAAGAGGTTTGCTGCACAGTTTTATTGAGCCTGTTCTCCACACCGTAGCCTCAAGTTCCTGTTCTCGGCTGACAGGAGTGGAACCCGACGTGATCTTCTGCTGTTGAAGCACATCTGCATGAAGGTTCTCTATGTTGTGTATTCGTGGTTATTTGTGTTGTTTTAGCCTTTTTTTGTCAGTTCAAACAAGTCTGGCCATTCTCATCTGACCTCGCTCATTAGTAAGACGTTTTTTGTTTTTCATTTTCTACCATTTTCCAGTTTTCCAGTAAACCAGGAGACTGTTTTGCATGAAGCAGATCAACAGTTTCTGAAACCCACCACACTTTTTCTCTTGACCTGGAACTCACGATTTCATGCTCCTGCTCCATGATTAGCTATTAGAATTGGATAATTGGATAATAGTATGAATGAAAGGTGTTTTACTGAAATGATCTTGAACTATGAACTTAAATGAACATAGTTGTACTATATACATTTGTGGGGGGGGAGGGGGGAGGGGGGATGGTGTCAATCAGTTTGCTGTAACATTTCCCAAACCATATTTGAAAAATTGTTAATATTGTTCTCTTTACATAGGCTGTAAAATAAAATATTGCTAATATTAGACAGAAGCATACCTGGCTATGGAATTTGTGCTCTATCACTATGAAAAAAAAAGCTATTAAAAACACAGCATAAAAAGCTTTAAAGCTATAAATAGCGAATTGCGTTGAGATCATTTATGTTTAAATAAACCTTATTTGAACTCAGCTCTAGATTAGTCCATGCACCGTAACTGGCTGAACATTTCATTCATATTTATATATAGTATGTTAGGGTCACTTTGATGCTCATGAAAAAAATGTGCTCATCAAAAAGTTCAGGCTTTATTTGTGTCTCGCTTTGTGTCTCGGGCACTAAAAGATAGATGATAGAAGGGACACCTGCATCTTTAATGTGGTATAAAGGTGCCATGCAGGTGGATGTCATGCAAGAATCCACCACCATAGCTAAAAAAAAAAAAAAAAAAAATCTCCTCACACACAACAACACACAGTTCGGTGTCTGACATCTGCAAACCTCCTTATAAACCCAGCATGGTGGTCTGGTCCTAAACTACTACTGAAGGACTTATACATCCATTTCTCTAGGGTGTAGGGTGTAAGATAATATCTTGTGTCTCAGGAACGAGCCTCGGAGGTTGGTGAGGACGTGTTGGAATGCTACACGCTGTCAATTGACTTGTGACTGAGTTCAGCTCGGAGAAGAAGACAAGCACGAACATTGTAGGTCTGGAATAGTGTTTGTGTATAACGTATGTCAAGGTGTCATGTTGTGGGTGAGGTGAATGTATGTCGTGAGTAGGGCTTGTGCATAATTTAGGCCTCGCTATGTAAATGTTGTGTAGAGTTCGTATGGGCATGTGACAGTGTTTAGTATCCGGTAGCTTTAGTAATGTTCCTGAATCCTTCTTTGAAAGGGTGCATTCAGTATTTATTCAACTGAGAGAAAGAGAGAGAGAGAGAGAGAGAGATAGATAGAGATAGAGAGAGAGAAATGTTTTCTATTACAATGACAGAGTGTCCAGCAGAGTGGAGCGAAGCAGAAAGAGTCAGAGTGAGAGTGAGAGGAAAGATGGATGGAACAACTCAGCTATGCACCCTGCCAAAATTGTAGGAAATTAATTAAAAGGAAGAGCGCGGTCCAGGGAGTTAGTTTGTTTTGCTGTGACGTTTGTGCCGACTTGTAAGATTTTGTGTCCTTTTCCGGCAGATACGACTGCACCAACGGAATAAAAAAACAAAACAATGAAAGAAGAATATCCCTAACCCAAATCTTACATCAGGAGCTGAAGGCACTGTCTAAAATGTTCCCCTTATTGAGAGAGATATTGAAACAAGAAAGCTAGAATCCCATCACTCACGTGCGGTTCATGGCTGCCCAAATTAATATTTAATACGTTCAATTGTGAGCCAACCACAATTCACACACTCGGGTTAAGTGAATGTATGATTTAATTTTGTAAACAGCAATTATACAGTAATTCGTATTGATTCCTTTTTTTTGTGTGTTTAATTCATAGCTTTGATGCGCTGAATAAATTATGGAGCCTGGTTAAATTGATTGTTATTAGGAGGCTTGCTGATGACAAGCTAATTGATATCTTTTCAATTCATCAGTGCGTTTCATTCAGCGGACGAGTTTGTAATTGATATTTGACCCCGGTAGGCAGAGAGAGTATCCGAGCACTTAACGGCAAAGTAGCGAGGAGGGGTTAGCTGAGGAGAGAAGGTTACAGAACAGTACTGGTTAGACTGGTGGACTGTGGGTGAGATTTTTGAATTGTTTATATTTTATTTATAATCATGTTGATGCACAGGGAGAAAAGGAACTGCGGCTTTTACAAACTGTGACACGAGCTGGAGGGTCATGCATCACTAACGTCTGCTTGATTTGTGGCCAAAGCGGTGCCGCTAAAAGGATTTAAAAAGTTGCCAGATCTCTCACCAAAGTCTCCCTGTTATCAACACTGCTTGAGTTAGTGACTGTGTGCTTGTTCTCCGTGTCCACGTGGGATTCCGGTTGTCTCTCACCTCTCGTAATCGTTCGAGGAGGTGGATTGGCTGAGATAAATTGCCCTTAGGTGTACATAAGCGTGTGAATGTGTGTGCATGGTGTCACGTGATGGACCGGTACACCATTCAGGATACACTTCTTACTCAACCCCAGTATTCCTAGTTCTGAATCCATCAGGGCCATGAGCAGCATTAAAAGCGGCTAGTATAATCGTAAAAAAGAGTGATTTGATCTACATTTTTAATGGACTTCAGCCTCTCTTGTAGGACTTCGTAGACAAAAAAAAAAAAAAAAAAAAGACGAGGGCATGACCTGATCCTCAACTTTCTTCCTGTTCTACCTGGACATCACTCACTGGGATGTGGAACGTAGTAAAACAACAAAACCTGTGTCCTTGAGTGCTAAGATGTACCTCTACTCTAGATCTAAGAATTTATTTATCGATCTAACTTCAGATTGCTTGAAACAAAAGGGCACAAAAACCTAGTCTCTGATCTTCAGTAAAAAGAAACTTTGTGACCGAGAGCAACACACTTATAGACAGACGAGACGTTACGTGGAATTAATTTCACAGAAAGCCGTATTCGACAAAGGCCTACAAGCATCCGAGGTCATTTTAAGGAAAATCTGTAATGGCTCCAGTTACTGATCTTCAGATGGACTCACAGTGTTGAGTATCAACAGGTGTTTTCATTCCTTTCAACAAGGGAACATTTTTATTTTTATTAGATGTTGGGGCAAAGAGTAAATGGATGGCCTATATCCATTTCTGGGGGATTTTGCGTTGGTAAAAGCAGTGAGAGCAATTGCAGGAAAACGTCTTGGGGAATAGTGCACACTCTCATATGGAGGAAGAGAGATGCTGAGGTTGTAGTTGTTTATAGCTTTTTTTTTTCCCCTTCTGTCTGCTCTCCCCTCTCTGTCTCTTGGGAAGATGTAGTGTTAGGGTTCATGTTCAGGATTCGATTGCAAACAAATGCAGTTAATCCCATGAGCTTCCCACATCCTGCACGTTTACTATTCCACAGAATGAGCAGCAGACATTGTCACCTCTGCGCACGCACATATACAAACCCTCGCACACAAACACGTGGTCTGTTCGGTTAACATTTTATTGTTTGCAAAATCAGAACAAATGTGCTCGCTTTTTCCAAGCTCCCTTACTGTGTGCTATTTCTAGCTAGAGACATCTTGTTGTTTAAATAAGTAAACACCTCGCCTCTGTTGTGTTTTGTTCCGTATTGTTTTTGTTTTTTATTTATGGAATTTTTTTGACTCTGGATTATTTAGCCTCTTGTGAAGTGTTTCCTTATAAAAAATCCTCTCAGAGGATTAGGTTAATGTTAGCACTATGTGTTGCAATATGCAGTAATGCAAAATTATATATTTACTGTATACTATATATATCCAGTATGTATAAAAACACAACTGTTGTTGGGTAGAAATTCCAGCCTTCACTGCTTAAATAAATATTTATAAAAAAAATAACATTTGAAGAAATAATAAGAGAACAATTCCAAGAACTCCTCAGGTTAAAGCATCGTGAATGTTTTGCTGCGAGTCAGCCAGTGAGTCTCCGTTCACAAGAAAGCGAAGAAGTAAATAACCAATAGCAAGTGATCCCATAGGTGCTTAGGTGAGGTTAAAGGTCAGGAGAGCAAGACCAGGTGTTAGATGGTCATCTGTCCTGAACAGTCTGCTGACACGTTCACATGTGTCGAAGCCAATCGTCTAGAGTCTGGAAGTAGTGTGGCTAACAACTGCCTACTATCGCAGGAAGGATCGTTTGACTGACAGTGCAAACAACTTATTACAGATAATTGTGGTTATGTGAGATGTAGAGTGAGACAGTTTGTGACTTTAGAATTATTATAAACTTTTGCCTTCCATTCATTTTAACCTGGATAGAACTAACACAATTACCTAATCACTTTCAGTAACCACTCATCCTAGTCAGGGTTCAGAGCACATCCCGCCAACGCAGTCCCGTCCTCTCACTGTCCTTATGCGATGCTAGGTGCAATATGATTTGTTTTTCAACAACTAACTTAACAGGCCTTTAAATTCTGAAAAGTTCATTTTGTTACATGCAATACTAGTAGACTAAATCTGTCTAGAAGGCAAGTGATGTGATGCTAATAAACGACTAAAATGATTTTAGGTTAAACGTCAATCCTTATGAAGAGCAAAGATGCTGTATTTACTGGATAAACTGATCAAATGATGAATTCTTGTTGTTTTTTGGCTACTTGTTCATTCTCTCACCTGGCCAAACCAGCACAGCTGAATATAAATAGGTGGTGAACGTAATGAAAACATTAGCTAAGTTGCCTGACACGCTTCATGACTGATATCTGTTTTTGTGTCTGCTCTAACCTGTAATACTAGGGCATTGGAAAAGATCACAGTCTTATCAGTCAACACTAGAGAATGCCTACCAGATGTTTGCTGGCTAGATTACTTTTAAGACATCTACATAACTTCATTTTGCCTGTGCTCCTGGCTTTCTTTTGTATTTCTCCCAAAGTTTTTTCCTGGTTCGCTGTGCGACGTCAACGCTTTGGAACACAACGAGTGCGACTGCAGCGCTACATTAATTCATCAGGCATCACGACGAAGGAAAAGACTTTTAATTCACCACCAGCACTGAGAGGAGAGTGTGAGAAAATGTGCAGCAGACTCAGCATGAGCAAAGATGCTGGAAGGTTTAGTGCTGGACAATTTATTTTGTTTCGAACCAAGCAAAACCTTAAAATGAGGGGTGGGGTGGGGGGGGGGAGTGCAGCTTGCAGCTAATATGACAGAATTAAAGTATTTTAGTGAGTTTCAGAAAGACAACATTTTAGGATTGATTGTGTTGTGACACTTTTTTCTAGCAAAAAAAATATCTGGTTAAGAAAAGTCTACGGTTTTCACAAACTTCAAAAGTTTCCCACTGAACTGACAAAAACATATTAAATGATTCTAATAGATGTGGCCAGGTACTTACCGGGAACAGAGGCACAGAGAAGGGTTTATGAAGCTTATAATACAATGTCATCATCCTTGGCCGGGAGTTAGAAGGAACCCAATTGGCTCTGGTTGATATGTGTATGTGTAGAAGCATTAAAGCAACTTTAGCTAATCACTTTGGCTAAGCATCTGGGAGTTCATGAGTATTGAAGAACAGTTCGTTTCTTCCCCATTGCACACGAGCTACCCTATGCGTGGCATCCTGAAAAGAGGTGGTGCCTTTGCTTTGCCTTTGGCCCTCATGCAATAGGAACAAACCTAACTAATGAAGCAAAACTGCAATAGGGTGGGAATTACCTATAACTTAAAAGACATAAAGACAGAACAAAAGATTTTACTAGACTTTTCTAATTCAAGAAAAGAAATCGCATTCCCCCTACCATTAATATGCAACCAAACTGAGAGAAGAAAGCTATTTTATTAAAAGATTGTGCTCATGCTGCAGTATAGTCCCATATGAGTATTTGGGTTTTTATTGTGCATATTCATTAGATCTTTTTCATAAAAATAATTACCTATGAGATGGGATGAATTAATAAGTAGAGACAAAGCATCTAATGAACACATTTCAAATACATTTCAGAGTCACACTTTGGTTGTAAAGTAAAAAGCAGTGGTATCACAGGTACTGATTTGTTTTGTTGAGAAAGGAGAGAAAATGCTTCCTTTACGTTGCTCACTGTAGCACCTTTTATTCATTATCAGTCCTGTCAGGATGCACAGAACAGCCAACGCTGCTAAGGCATGCCATACAGGACGTATACTAGTACATTATATGTAAATTACTGACGAAATGTGCCATAATTGTAGGGATATATTGATGGCATGCAAGCCTGTATATCGATTTGTGTGTGTAGACTTGACCCAGAATCACCACGTACAGTGTGGACTGAACCATTAAGGAGGTGTGCGGGGGGAGCCACTTCACGTCAGGGGGACTTTCCTGGTTAAATACAGCCGAGTTAGTGCTGTGAGCAGTTGTAAAAAATGTTTTTTTTTTATATAGTAAGGAGCTCACAGGTAGAGTGTGTATCGGCGATATGCAAAAGTGGTTATAGGTAGAAGATTTCCGGTGCAGGGACGGTGATAACATGGTGTCTCCGTGTTTTCGTCGTCGCACACTGTCCACGTTGTAAAACAGGGCAGCTTTTCATTTTGATGTGTTAACATAACAACATAACCTAACAGTCTAGGGTGAAAGGTTTGAGAGATTGCTTTTGGAGCGTTAGGAATTTTGGAGGAGTGCCTGCCTTTTTCGGTTCAAATTGCGCAAGAAGATTGCACAGATCGAGCCATTCTTCTTCAAGACACAAGGGCTTTATAGCCTAGGCATATTGCTACCACCAGTTCACAAGGATCCCCGCTGCAGAATAAACAATTATCAGCTGTGTTCAGTGGTGTGTGTTTTATTTAATGTAATGCATAGTGTAACAGTGCTGCCATATTATTTGATACATTGCTATTTCTGACGTCGCAGTCTTGAGATCATCTATCTCTGGCGCGAGTGCGTTTACAGACACGGATTAAAAAAAAAATCGTGATCGTTTAACAGCTTTGTATTTCATGATCGCCGCCATTTCCACACTCACTCACTCACTCACACACAAATATCCAGGCTGAGGTTGTAGCTGGGCTTTTTTGTGCTCTCGCCTGGGTTAGTAGGAGCCTGCTGTTCAGCAGCACCCCTCCCCCAGCCTTGGCGAAACAGGAACAACTTCTTTGAGAGCGAAAGAGAGCAAGAGAGGGGAAAAAAGAGAAGAGAAGAGAGAAGGCTGCACAAGTTTTGGAGACTTGGAGCAGCTATGTAGCCTCCACTTGGTTTTCCATTTGGGAGCTGAGATTTTTTTTGCGCTGACTCGTCGCTTATTCTTCTGGATTTTTTTTCCTTTTTTTTTTTTGCAGCTGCTCTTTGTTTGTCGTGAACAAACCGATGGTTTTTCTTGTCTGTTTCTTTTTTGGGGAAAAAAATGGGCGACTTACCTCGAGGATTATAATTGTTGGTGGAGGGGGGAGCTCTCGGTTGTGGAATACTTTACCTTTTTTCAGAGAATGGAATTAGCGGAGGAGCGACTGAGCGACTAATCGACTAACCGCCGTTTGGTTTTTGATCCCTTTTTTTAATGGCACCTGAGGAATGGAAAGACTTTTGTCTGGAGTAGCTTTGTGTACGAGTGTCTGTCCCGATATGATATAATATGGTAAGGCTCGGTTTTGCTTTCCCGTTTTTGAACCGTCCTAACTTTCTTCTCCATGCTCATCGGCCGGTAGTCAACACGTTTGGCTTCGCTCCCATTCAACTCTTCGGCCATACATTTAGAAATCCTAAAAGACTGAAATGACGAGATTTACATCATCTTGAACTTTTAAAAAAAATCCAGTAAGATATAAGAATCCAAAGTTTGCTCTGTACTTAGTTCAACCGTATACCCTACACGACTTTTTTTGTTTTGTTTTTTTCCTTTTCAGAGTTTAGTTGAAGTAGCGTTTTGTTTAGCCTGGGATGTTAAAGGAAGCTCAACGCCGTTTTAGCTTCTTTAAACCACTTTAAACGTCCATATTGGTAATCCTCAATTAAATATTGCCAACTAACTCGTTTATTTTGCAAACGTAGCTTCCCACGTATTAAAACGATCTACTTCGCTGAATTTTCCTGAAGTCTTTTTTTGGTCCCGTTTGGAGAATCCCATCAGGTCTGAAGAGGAAGTCTGAGGCCGTCTCTGGATTTGGTTAACGCTCTTCGTTATAAAGTTCATATCGCTAAAATCATTTAGAGCAACAATTTACACACTTAGTTACAATAGCTAAACAGTTATAGATTTTTTTTTTTTACATGTGTGCATGAAGAGGGATTCCTGCTTTGAATATTGCATTAGCCTAGCCTACAAAACAAACGGTGTTTTGTTGCGCGTGGCCCCTCGTCTCGAGAGTATTGGCATGCTATTGCTAACTCGACTGTTCACAATCTAAATAGTTATATTCCATTTATTGCCTTATCTGGACTGTAATTAAACATACGCCTCTTAAGATCATTTTTAGTCGTACATGAAATAATGTTACTTAATAACATGACCGGGATACGTATTGTATACTGAGTGAGACAGCGTCTGCATTACTAATTTTCATTCGGGAAAACAAACCACACATTGGTGGCGCTTATTCTTCTTAATTATATTTAAAAAGGTTTAGTTTGAATCACCTCCGATTCTGTCGTATGCAAAATACAGGCGTGTGTGTGGTTGAAACTTCTGGTCAACATGCTGGTTTGGCCTCTGAAACAAGATCAACCTTTCCTGTGAGGATAAAAGTCACCTCGTATTTAGCTTAGCAAAGATGGTGTGATGCATTGAAATGTCATGAGAAATGGTAGTTTTACACTGTATGACAGAATTATTAGTCATTTTAGCCCAATACTACCCAATGTTATTGTAGTAAAGAGACTTGGTTTACAGACGTAAAGTTTCTGGCTCCACAGTAAAAGGGATAATGTCATAATGTTATCATAACTATCTTTGTGTGTAAAATGAAAACTTCAATATGTGGTAACTTACCTGACTTGGCAAAAGTTCATAGTTGTGTGACAGAATGAAATTGGCTTAAAAGAAAAAAAATCTGACAAAAATATTTGTCATTGTAATATTTATAGTTGAAATGATCTTCACAGGCAACCAAAATTTTGTTTTATTTTAAAATTTAAAACACAAGTTCGCTTTCTTGATATAATTGTCGATTTTGGTTAACCTTTACCCACAAATCCGGCGTACTGCCATGTGAAGAGAGCAGTGCAGCAGGGCTTTAGTCCTTTATTCTGGCCAACTCTGTTTAAACAGATTGGGTTCCAAAGCTTTAGGTTTCATGCTAATACTGTCGTACATGTCACCACATGGATCTCTAACTAGCTGAGAAAGTCTTTGCTGCAACTCCTCAAATGCTGCATTGATTGCTTTTTAGCATGGCGCTGAACATTGTTGGAAGATGGTTATTAAGAAAAAAAAGCATTCTGTCTTTAGGCACTAACAGTGAAACTTGAATATGTGAAATTGCTGAGATTTGTTGAATTTTGGTTCTGCTATTAAACCCATTGTAACTACTAAGAGCGTCTTTCTGTGATGTCAGCATGGCACACGTTAGGCTAGCTTTTCACAAGAATAAAGAAAATACAGCGTCAACCATCAACTTGCCACCGGAATCAATAACGGGTAAAATTCATTTAATACAACACACCATCTACATTTTTATTCTGTTATATTAGCAGAAAGAGCTGTTTCTGGCTGCTTTGTTATGGTATACCTTCACTTCCATGCTTGAACATGTTGTTGCATTGCTGTATTCCCTGTTTGTCATGATTTGAATAACAAAATACCCACATGGCTATGCCTTAGAATACATAAACCATTATTTTTTTTTTGTTCCAACTGAAAACCGGTAATCATTTTTCACACTGGTATACACATTATCATATTTGAATGAAATCTACGTTGATTTAGTGTTTCATATTAAAGCATGTGAAACACAAACAACAAAGTAAGGTATGGAAATATACATGGAAATGACAGGCATGCCCTGCCCTTAGAATTTTCCTACCAGTTCTTCCTTATCACATTACGCAAGATTTTTTTATTTTTTTAAAGTAGTTTATAGCAAAGCCAAAGGAGTGCCTTTTTTGGTTTGTGTGTGTGTTGTTGAATGGAATACCCACTGCATCTATCCACAAACTGAGTCATATAATTGCTGCCATAGCTTTTTGGTTTTGGAGATTAGCATGTGGTGGAATATGTTAAGTGGGTTCAAAAGTAGACAGTTCTCTGGGGTTTTCTTCACTTCGCCTTGGCACACATCCTGACGGTTTTGGGGTTCCTTTGGCCACGGCCGCATGGCATGTTGGCCCTGTAAGGTCTGCGGGTCTTGCATAGATGGTTAAAAACCGCTCTGTGGACTGGACCGTGTAGGCAGCTTTTGTAGACCCCTAATGTTTTTTGTCTTTGGTTCGGAATATGGCTTAAAGATGACCCAGTCTGACCCTTAATCAGTGTGTTTTATGAACTTAAATGAACTAACCTCTTATGTTATTTTAGTACAGCATCTTCTTGCTTTGTCTTGATGTCTTTTCTTTTTTTTTTTGTGTATTAGACATTATATTTCAGCATTATATGTAGTGAAACATAACCGTTTTCTTTACCTGTAGAATATTTCTCAATAGTATATAGCGATTCTGTTTGTTGGCTAAGATCGCTATTCAAGGCCTTCGTGGTTATTTTTGTTTCCCCTGTCCATATAAACAAACCTTGAGAACGTGGAGTACGAGGAATACTTATTCATGTTCTCGGGAATCCGTGCATGTAACAGAACACATGTGACTGTTGAATTCTATAAAAGTTAGTTTTGTTCTTCTGTCAGTGCACCACATTGTTGACCTTACTGTATTTGTGTCTTCCACAGGTTTGTCTATGAGCGAGAAGTTACACTTACTCTTGACCTGATTCCCTGGACCTTTGTTCCTTCACACGTCAGTTCAGACACTGGTTTACTCCACACACACACACAATAAAAGGGAATCTACTGGAAGTTGCTTCAGATGTGGAGGAGTCGGTGATTGTGAGACCCCGGGGTCATTCGAGGTAAAGTAACCACAACAACACACACTCAAATTCATTCACACACTTAGCGATGGTCGGAATGCCACATAAATCGAGAAAGTCGAGGAAGAGTGCTTTGGAGTTTAAAGCCAAGGCGTGATCTGTGTGGGAATTGAATCGGATTGAGAATATAAATAAAATTTTTGGTACTGATAATGATACTGAAATAAATAATCTACATCCAGGGCATGGAGGGTAATTTTATTTACTGGTGTTCTTTATTGGTTGCTGTCATATGCTGCTAGCAGTGAACTACTCATGCTGAGAATTATGAAATGCACCGGAAAACTGTAGCAAAGAATCCCACGTCTCTCAGTGCTCACGGAAAGGGAATCGCTCGCTTTTCTCTGTCCGCTCACTTCACTGAAGTTGTGTTGCATGAAGTTTAAAGATAACTAGGAGTGTAGAGTACACGTTTAGTAACGATCAGTGCTGTCGGGCTTTTAAGAAGGTTTATAATCGATGAGCTTGACGATCTAATTTTCTGTCTTAAGGAACCAACCCATGGCACATGGCTGAGGTTCAGATAAACAGGAAAAAGTTTTAGAAGTAGAGAAAGGAAGATTTTTAGAAGCGGTTTCTCTGAGGCAATGTTATTTGTGAAAATATAAAAAGCCAGATCCTTCATTTGAATGTATATTGTGTACCATATTTAGAAGGAAGTGTGTGTGTGTGTGTGTGTTAGGGTGGGGATCGTTCGCCAGTGAGGTTGAGCACCCAATGGACAGTGCAGACTGTTTCTGTCTGCAGGTCATTTCCAAGGCCTTACCCTCTCTCCTGCATTCATTCATTATTGTCACACACACACACACACACACACACACACACACACACTCCCTCTGTTTCTTTGCCTCTTTCTCAAAGGACCTAGGTTTAATCACTGCTACTGCCTTCCTGCTTGCTCCATCCTCAACTAATGGTCGTGTGTGTGTGTGTGTGTGTAGGCATGGTGGGAGGTTGCATGGTGTGTGTGCTAATTGCGTGCAGTTTCCGTGTAACGCTAGCCTCGTTTACTTCCACGCTCTTTGATTAACTGCATCACTCCCATTAAGGTGTTTGTGTTTAGGTTGCGGCCAGCAGTCGGCTTCGTTACAGCTGCTAATTAAGGGCTATTATAATTAACTTGTGGGAAGGAGAGCTATATTAGCCCTCTGCCTGCCGTTGGACCTTTTAACAGCTCAAACCAGAGCTTTAATCGCTAGATTTTCCTTGTTTGTATCATTTGTTTACACTGGGTAATTCGACCCAACAACAACTAAGATATTCGTTCTTCTCCGTCAGAATGACGAAAAGCACGTTTTGTTGAGCGCAATTAAATCTGCACGCATGGCAGAAACCAATTAGAGAAGCTCACTTATCTGGTACTGCTTGTAATGTGCATACTTGGAGGTCGGCGTCAGCTAGTCACGCTAAAATGAACCAATTTCTGTTGTAAGAACAGAAATTCCATTCGTAAAGGCTGACTTGGAGCTATAAAGGTTTTTCGAGGCTGCCGTGAATCCGTGCACAGATAGCACTCCATTAAAATAGCCATATTAAAGTTAAAGGAATGACGCATCCAGCCGGACGGCGTGACGAGGTGCAAGCATGCGCGTACGTCTTTAGCCTGTACTAGAAATCTGTTTCTAGAAGAAAAGTATTAGAGTTTTAATACATTAATATTAGCTCTGTCCATGACTAAAAAGCTCTTAATAGTATGAGAACAGTACCTTAACGTGTAACATTACCGTGTTCATTTTTTTCCCGGCGTCGGTGTTCTTTCAGAGCTGTAAGAAAGTCATTAATGTTAAATGATTCTTTGATAAATGAGCTACCTGGCGTACATTGTGGTGCACACATCTGTTCTGCCAGAGAAGAGCTTTTCATAGCCTCACACGAAGCTTCAATTTCTGATAGATTGTTAATTGGTGAGCGTGAAGGCTGTGAGACTCTTGGCTGAAATGTAAAGTGTTGGAAAAAGGCAGCGTTTCAATTTAGCTTGTATCATACGAGCAAAGCCTTTCAGCCGAACTGTTTGTTAGCTTTGAAGCACCGGTGATGTTTCTCAGCACGTTAGCACACCGCTTTCGCCAGCTGGATATTTGCACCTAGGTTTGTTGAGTGTAAAGACTGACTTCGTCTTATTCAAAATGCGCTAAATTTCCTAGCAAGTGGTTGCTAACGTTCGCTAGTTTACTAGTGAATACAGATTAAGAGAAATGAACGTGATTATTCTCCTCTTTCTAGCGTAGCGCGGCGTGTTTTGCTCCCTCAGCGAAATCTCTTCCAGCCGTCGCAGAATGTTTCTGATGATCCCAGATTTGATTTTTCTGTCCTTGCGCCGCACGTGAGGGATACGATTTCGGTCTGATAAGCATCTTCATTTTCTCTCAGCATGTTCAACCATGAAGGCACAGCATGCATCTGTACGGAAGCTTTGCACAGAACGTAATTCTGCTCGGCTTCATCTGCGTTTCCATTTTTTAAAAAATTTATTACGAAAAGATCGCCTGTCATCCGTGCACGCTAATGTCTGCTTATTAAAAATGCTTCTGCTGACAGCCGTCTGGTGGTGTTGGCGTTGGTGGTGGTGGTGGTGGTTCAGAGCAATGTGTGTGTGTGTGTGTGTGTGTGTGTGTGTGTGTGTGTGTGTGTGTGTGTGTGTGTGTGTGTGTGTGTGTGTGTGTGCTATAGTTATAACATGGACATGTGTCACACCACCATGAAGATTCACATTCTTATGTTCGTTGCTGGGCAACTACAAATAAAATAAATAAAATCGGCCCGGTCACTTCGGCAAAAGCTATTTTCAGCAACTTCATCACGTATATTTATCCAGGTAAAACGTACAAATTTTTAACATGCGTTTAAATAAGAACAGATTCATGACCCGATATAACGAGACGTCGAACAAATCAATACGTTACAGCAACATGGCGCTCGCTTCTGGATGGAAATCGCTGGTAGCATCGTGACTAAAATATTATCTGGGCAAAAAAAAAAAACACAGGACATTTCTGTGACCTTGTGAGGAAAGAAAGAAATAAAAATAACAAAACGGAGGCATTGTGTACTTTTTTAAATCTACGCAATTTGACAAAACAAGAAGCTCCTGGTAATAATTTAGTTGCTATTCAAAAATCACCTTTCTGTTTGTCTGCCCCCCCCCCCCCCACAAATTTGTTATATGTGGCAGGGTGGGGGGTGGGAATAGTTGAATTATTTAAAATGTATTAAAAGAGGATT
>JAOTRN010000027.1:7369238-7384851 GCA_028566695.1 Bagroides melapterus | reverse complement strand
CAGTATTTGTTATTGCATTCACATTTTCTCTTTGGCTGTTTTTGTGGCGCGTGTCTTTCCTGCTGTCCTCGATCACTGTGCTCTGGACTGTAGTTCTGCATTAATACACACCCGCCTCCCCCCCCGCCACCCCCAATACGTCTCCTAGTGGAAACATCACAGTGTAGATTCAGAGGTAGAAAGTGCCAAGGAATGTACCATCTTTGCCTGCTTAGAGAGGGGACACCCCCCCCTCCCCAATCCCCATCCCCCTCTGAAGGACCTCTGCTTGATTGTCTGAAGGACCCCTGCTGGTGGTTAATGCCTTTGCATAGACATTATTTGCCTTGAGACTAGCCATTTTATTAACCATATGTCAAATATCGAAGCACCCAGGTATTTAAATCGGAGACAAATATGGTCTATTATGAGTTTATATATACTTGGATTCATTGTTCCCTGAGCTCACCTGAGGTGTACTGATAGAAAATGCATTTACGAAGAGACAGCCAAAGCTGTGCAAAGCATAAAATGAGCCCCCCCACCTGTTTTTGTGCGTGAAAGTGAATGTGCTTCCTGACTCAATGGGAGGTAAAGGAGTTAGTTTATAGGTTGTTTTGTGCTTGTGCACGTCTCTCTGAGCCAGCCTGCCAGGTTAGTTTTGTATGTTTGACTTCGGGAGTTTGCTCATGGCGTTTGTTTGCTTCTGCAGCAAGTGTGTTCTCCACACAGGAAGTCCTGTTATGCTCCTCTTTTTTTTTTTATTCCAACTCTATTATCTGAGCAGTGGTTCTAGACACTGCTGTATCCTGGCTACAGGGAAGTGGTGTGTATGCAGTATGCAGATGGTGCTGACTGTCAGGATAGTAGACCACAAGGTCATGGGCAGAAACAACAGGAACTTATCTGCTCAGAGATGGCGAAATTTTCAAAAGAGCCTTTTATTTACTGCAGACAGAACACAAAGGATATGAAAAAGTTATCCTGAACTAATACCCTGTTTAAAGTCCTCAAAACTCAGTAGGGTTTATTTGATTTTAGGTTTAAAATATTTATCCCTTTTTTTTTTGGTTTAAATAATACAGTTTATCTAAGAAATAAACCCCCTTCATGGGTATTCATGACGATTAAATTTTTTTTTTTAATAAGAGTAGAGCGCTAATATTTCTCCTTTTTTCCATCCTGTAGAACTGGGCAGTAGGGCAAAGAGGTTATGTGTAGCCGAACGACGACAGCCCTATAGTGGAGCTGACTGGTGTTCAGGAGGGGAGAGTGATGAAGACGATCCAGGATTCTTCAGTAAGTGACTGCCTTGTTATGACAAGCAACTGCTGCCATGGTCATAAATGAGAGTTTGGGACTGCCTCCTTTCATAACATGTTGTAACTGATTCAACTCTGATCATTAGTAAGCGTCATGTAAGTTGAATATATTATCCTTATCCTAGTATTGGTGGGAAATTTGTATGCATATGTGGTACATTATGCCAGATCAATCAAATGACATCATGTCTCAACTTTAGGTGGGAAAGAAGTCTGAATACATGTTGATAGACAGGAGTTCCATAAAAGGAAAAATTAACTGTTTTCGTTCTATATGTTTAAATTTTGGTAAACTTGGTGGAGCTAGCCCATGTTTTTTAATGTCCGAGAGCTTCATTACCACAATTTTGTACTGATTGCAGGTAATTATCCTCTTTCGTATTTAAATGTCTTTCCCTGTCTGCTTTACCCTCACCTCTTAGACTGTAACTCCAATGACATCAAGCCAGATCCGAGCACCCTGGCAGCCTCAACGCCTACCCACAATGCTGTCGGCGGACAAAACACATCATCAGAGATGGGCAGCAGTCAGAAAGCTGGGTCAAAGGTTGTTTACGTCTTCACCACAGAAATGGCAAACAAGTAAGGCATATTCCGCTTGATTTATTTATTTTTTTAATTATTTAATTGTTCATTTTTCACAGTTCATTTGTTTGTTCAAGGTTCAGGTGCACCTTATTTGTAAGTTGCTGATTTAGGGAGAAGAGCAGACTGTCATTTGAGTCAATAAGGGAGAATACTTTGTTCAGTCATTGACACATCTGCATATATGAAACCTGTTGTCTTTTCACCTGAAAGTGTTCCATAATACTGTTGTATTACAAATTTTGCACCCTAATTACAATCAGTGAACCAGATCAACAGTACCATTATAGTACTCGGATCATAGAACCATTAGCTACTACGTACATTAATCTACAAGAAGTTTGACTATGCCAATTAATTTCCCTTCAAATAGAGCAAATAATTAGTGAATGACGCTTATCAAATTTCAGTGTCTGGCTCTGTGCTGGAAAAAGTGAGAAATGAGAGTTGGTGTCATTGGCATGGTAGCAGAGACTCGTGAAACCTTTAGATCACAATCATCAGGATTCCAAATGTCAGTGACCCTATTTCTCAGGGATGCATGCTGTTGCTATAAGGAGCATCTCCCACTGAGCAACATGTCATTACAGAGCTGATGTTACTCAGGAAGGGTGATGATTCTGGTGTCACAATACAGACAGACTTTTTATCTTCTTCCGTTGCCTGTGTTGTACACGTGTTGAGTTGTTAATAAAAACTTGCATGCACATAGAGATTCAAATTAATTTAATTTACCAATTAGTACTCTAAATAGGTGGGATGAAACACTAAACCCTTGATTAGAAATTATAATTTAATGAGGAGCCCCAGCTGTATGGTGAAAATTTAGTCTTTGAGCATAGTTGTTAGTTTATGAAATACCAATAATCCACCAAGTGTAACTGTTTTTTTTTTTTTTGTTTGTTTTTTTCAGGGCTGCAGAAGCAGTAATCACGGGCCGTGCAGACAACATAATCACTTATCACATGAACAATATTTCTAATGGCAAGGGTGGCAAGCCACAACTTCCCTTGGTAATAAAGTTGCATTTTAAACTTTTTATTTTTAAACTTTAGTAGTTATAACATTTAAAAATTCTCAGTTACAACATTATAAAATCCTCTTTTATCTGTTTCAGAACAATCAACTTGGGCCACACAGGAATGACCCCAAGCAGCAAGGGACACAGTCCCAACAGCAGTCTTCTCACTCTTCTGACCAGAACCATCAAACCGCCTCCAAATCAGCACAGTCTGGTCAGCCACAGCAGCAATCTTCAGTGCAACCAGTCCAACCTCAACAAGCAGCCCAAGTGGCTAAACCAGCCAGCCTCACTCAGGATGGCCCACCCTCAGGAGGCATGGACTCAAAGAGCCTCCCCAGCAGCAGCCCACATGATGCTGCTGGATCACAGGATGGTAGTAATCCGGTAGGGACGCCTGGTAGTCAGTGTCCCAATCAGGCTCCAAATGCTGGGCCACAGCAGGGCTTTTCTTCTCTTGACCTGCCCAAAGGAGCTGATGTTAAATTAACAGCCCAGCACCAGCTTGCTCATGAGATTATGTCAAGCATGGGGGATAATCCTGAGGGTCTTTCCCAGGAGCAGTTGGAGCATCGAGAGCGCTCCTTACAGACTTTGCGTGACATCCAACGTATGCTTTTCCCGGATGACAAAGATATGGCTGCCATGGGGCAGGGAAACTTGGGTGGACCCCCACCCAATGCTTCAATGATGGAAGGTGGTCCCAAGAAGCCTGAACAGGGGCCACTTCAAGCTATGATTGCTCAGTCTCAGAGCTTGGGGAAACCTGGTGGTCCTGGGGGTCCACGCCCAGAAGGACCCCCTTTTGGACCACCAGGACCCAGGGATATGCCTTTTTCTCCTGATGATCTTGGGCCTCCTCCACAAGGTCAGGGCCCCATGAATTCACATCCTGGACCTGTTGGTGAACATGGTGACCACATGACACCAGAACAGATGGCCTGGCTGAAGTTACAGCAGGAATTTTATGAGGAGAAGAAGCGCAAACAGGAGCAAATGCAGCACCGACCGATGGGAGACATGATGCTTCATCAGGGTGGCCCGCGGGGCATGATGCGTGGTCCACCACCTCCCTACCAAATGAATCCTGGTGAGATGTGGGGACCTGGAACCCCAGAGCCATTTCCTGAGCAAATGAACATGGGCCCTAGAGGAATGCATCCACACATGCAGAGAATGCCAGGTTTCTCTGGAATGATGAACCCGGATATGGAGGGAGGGCCTAATCCCATGCCTAGGCCTGGAATGAACTGGCCTGATGACATGCCCAAAATGGGGGATGGAAGGGGGTTTCCACCAGGCCAGGGAATGTTTGGAGGTCCTGGTGGCCGTGTGGAGAGATTCCCCAACCCTCAGTCTGTACAAGAAGCTATGTTCCATCGAGGCATGGGTGACAAGCAAGGTATGGGTCTTCCACCAAGCATGATGATGGAAATGAACAGAGTAATGGGAAATCAAAGACCCATGGAGCCTGGGAATGGCGGTGGCATGATGTTTCCCAGAATGCCAGGGGAAGGTCCCATGAGTCCCTCCTCAAGGATGGAGTTTGTGAAAGGTTTGGGGCGTGACATGGGTGAGTTTGGAATGGTACCTGGCAATCTCAGTGTTAACATGGGGCCCAGTCCTCAGATGATGGCTTCCAAGATGAGAGATCCACAGATGAACATGAGTCCAGAGGAGATTATGAAAATGAGGCATAGTGGAGGTCCCATGCCTGAGGCCATGACTCCACAGCAGAAGATGATGCAGGGGCCCCCGTTTCCTGACCAGCCTCATCCAGGTGACTTTAACATGGCACCAAACAGGCAGTTCCCAGTTATGGGTCCTCAAGGGCCTGGTAATCAAAGAGGTCCCAGAGGTGAGCCTCCTTTTGCCACTGATCAGCGAGGAGGCAATGTAGGTGGCAATGGTCGTCTTAGCCACATGCCACCTTTACCTCCTAACCAGCCTCCTAACAGCTCAGGCCCCCCACCTAACCAGAGGAATATGGGCCGCAAACCATCAGACTTGAGTGTCCAGTCTGGCCCAGCCAATTCACCCAATGTAAATCCACTTAAGTCCCCCACCTTGCGGCAGGTACAGTCCCCCATGCTAGGCTCCCCTTCGGGTAACCTCAAGTCTCCACAGACACCTTCACAGTTGGCCAGCATGCTTAGCGGGCAACCAGCAGCGGCAGCTGCCGCCGCAGCAGCGGCGGCCTCCATCAAGTCTCCTCCAATGATGGGCTCAGCAGGGGCATCTCCTGTCCATATGAAGTCACCATCACTTCCTGCCCCATCCCCTGGCTGGACATCCTCCCCCAAGCCGCCCATGCAGAGTCCAGGGATCCCACAAAATAAACCACCGCTTAGTATGACCTCACCAAATATGATGGGCAGTGTGGAGCAAGGTACAAATGTCTATTTCATTAAATTCTTTGTTGTTTGCTTGGATTCAAAGTTTACAGGACATTTTCATTTGTAACAATGCAAATCTTGATTCTTCAGCTGACAAAAATACTTTTGTTTGTAATGTCCTTACTAAGCTCTCTACCCATTTTCTCCAGGTGGAAGCGCACCTCCCTCTGCACCACCTTCCAGTAGTTCTGCCAGCCAGCCAGGCTCTATCAATGTCCCAGGAAGTCTTCCGTCCAGCAGTCCTTACACCATGCCTCCAGAACCCACGCTATCCCAGAACCCTCTCTCCATCATGATGTCACGAATGTCCAAGTTTGCTATGCCTAGTTCCACACCCCTTTATCATGATGCCATTAAAACCGTGGCCAGCTCAGATGATGACTCGCCACCTGCAAGATCGCCTAATCTTCCATCAATGAACAGTAATATGCCTGGTAAGACGATATTAATTTTTGATTGACTAATATACAGACAGCTGACAAAGTAAAGGAACAACCATTGGCTCAGTTATGCTATGGAAATCATTTTGCTGCCATAAAATGGGTCCATTTGCAACACTGCAAATCAATATAGTTATTCTGACTGATCTCATTTATCCTTTGATTTAGTTCTATTCTGATGGGATTAGTCTCTTTCATTATGACCCTGTACCCTTTCAACGGAGCATGAAAGTCACTGAGTGGTTTGACATGTATTAAAAAGTACCTTAAATACACCCTTAAATACACTATGGCCTCCACAAGTCCCCAGATCTCAACCCAAATCAACATGTAGGGCTGTTTTTGAACCGGCTTGTTAGCCAGCACTCTTCACCATCCATCATCAAAACGTCAACTATAGCTTAGAAGATAGAAAAAAACAGCTTTCCTCTTACCAGTGCAGATGGAGTCTTGGAAAATAACTTGTGCTGGTGGCTCATGAATCCAGTACATTAATAAAGCACTTTGTATTGGGTTTTCATTCAGTGTGTCAGATTTCTGAATACAATGTTTGATTGACAACCGTTGAGTACTTTAGACAATAATAAGCACGAGTTGTACCATTTCATGTACCTTTTTTTTTGGCAGATTATGAATGTTGCTAAATGAGATCAGTTCATCAGTTCATACTTATTTTGTAAATAGGAAAACTAAAAATTATTTTCTGTATACAAAGTCAAGGTTGCTTGTTTTAAAGGTCTTTTTATTCATTAATAATAATAAGGGCATTATGTTATAGTTTAAAATTAGCAAACATATCTTCCAAGTAATCAAAATGTGTTTAGGAATTGCATATTCTACCCATGTTACCTCATCATCAAACATTACCTTATCATTTATGTTTATAATGTTTTGGCAGTGGTTGTTTTAGCGGTAATATCCTATAATTACATTGCATTGTATGCTATTATTTATGCGTTTACTGTGCCATCAGAAAAGGATTGTATTGTCCTGCTTAGATTCAGAGTATTGTGAAAGTGAACAAATGGCATCTTAGCCATGACTTGTTTCATATGGGTTGAAATATACATGTAACGCTAAATAAATTCCCTTTGTGATCATTGTTGCAGGTATGGGAAACCACCACCAAGGCCATCCGCGCATGATGACCCCTAATTCATCTGGCCCCATGCCTTCACTCAGCCCTATGGGAATGAACACCATGGGATCCCAGCCTCTTTCTCACGGCATGCCAAACCAAATGCCTTCACCCAATCCTATGGGCCCTAACATGCCCCCTCATTCTGGGCCCTTGGGTCCTGGCATGATGTCTCATGGAATGATGATGCCACCAGTCTCCCAAGATCCAGGCATGGGTAACAACCAGATGATGCCCCAAGGTCGTATGGGTCTGCCTCACAGAGGACAGGGCTTCCCTCCAGGACAGTCACCACCACAGCAGATGCCATTTCCTCACAATGGTCCAGGACCTCAGGGTGGCTTCCCACATGGAATGGGCTTCCAGGGAGAGGCAGGTCCAATGACAAGGATGGGTAACATGGCCCATGGGCCTGGTGGTGAACCAGGAATGTGCAAACCCAACACACCTGGGGGCCAGGAGTTTAATAACATGTCGGGTGTCTTTAATGACTCAGATTTACATGAGGTAATGCGGCCGGGTGCCTCTGGAATTCCAGAATTTGACCTTTCACGTATTATCCCCTCAGAGAAACCCAGCCAGACTCTCTCTTACTTTCCTCGTGGAGGAGATGCACCTGGTGGAAAGCCACCTCACTCTTCTGGCCCTCCGGGTTTTCCCCCCATGCAGGGGATGATTGGGGAGGGCAACTCAAGGATGGGTCTTCCCATGCAGGGCATGGGAGGTCCCCCAGGCCCTGGACACATGGGGCCCCAGGACATGCCAATGGGGAATCCTGGCCACAACCCCATGCGGCCTCCAGGCTTTATGGGCCAAGGCATGATGGGACCCCAGCACAGGATGTTGTCACCAAACCAGCAGCCAGGTATGATGGGAGGCCCAGGTATGATGCAAGGTAAGGAAAGGCCCATGTACAACCATCCTGGCCCTGTAGGCTCCCCTAATATGATGATGTCACTACAAGGCATGGGTGGACCTCAACAGACTATGATGATGCCTCCTCAGATGAGGCCACGGGGCATGGCAGCAGACCTAGGAATGGGGTTTAATTCAGGCCCTGGGAACCCTGGGAATATAATGTTCTGAGCTGCTACAAAGAACTGACAGCCTCGGCCACAGAACACTCTGGATACTGTAAAACCTGTGAAAATAAGAACTTTTTTATATAAAAGGAAACAAAATGAGCTTTGTGTGGGTGTGTGTTTTGTGATGAACAATGTGTAAAAATGTGGACACTTCTTGCGTGCATACACATTTGGGTAGGACAAGGCTAATGTGTACACACACCCACAGGCTCACAGGACACCTGGATTTGTAAAGAGGGAGTCCTCGCTCATGAGAATGGAGGTCATTTTGCAGGTGGAGTGCTAAGAGGGGATTGGTCTTTCTGCACACTACAATAATATGCCCTCCACACAGTTAAATCCAGATTTGGCATCATTTGCAATGGAATGATTTTTTTTTTTTTTTTTTTTTTTGGAACATTGGGAATGTATTTGGATGCAGAGACTCTCAACTTAAGGTTTTTTATTAGCCTGACATTGTGTGGCCATAGTAAATATGCGTGAGGCCACATACAAAGCCAACAGCAAAACAAGTTAAAGGATGACCTTAAAGTAGTGGTTTATCGTTGTACTTTTATGTTAAAAAATCAAAAGGAGACAGATAACTGAGTGGCAAATGTGGTCGGAGACGGAACCCAAACTGAATGAACAGTAGTGAAAATGAAAACAAAAAAAAAGTCAAGGGACATTTTGTCACAAGTTGCACCATCTTGGCTGTATGTTTACATCTCATCGCATCACTTTCCTCTGAGTCATGAAATGCTCTTTGTATGTGTGTACTGTACTTGTGTTGTTAAAGGGATTTTACCAGTGACTTCTATAGTTTCTTTTTTCCATCTACATTTGTAAAGGGGGAGGGTTTTTGGGAGGTGGCTGTTGGTAGCCAATATGGTGCAACAAACACCACCACAAAAATACTGTGTACCGTGGAGGCATACAGAATATTTTAAATTTAATTTCATTTGCTACTCCCGTGTATGATAAAAACCAAACTAAGACCTCATACAGATCATAGTATTATTAAAAAAAAACAAGCACAAACAAAAATTAATTGTAAAGAATAAGAAGTGTTTTTCCTTTACTCTTTTTTTTTATTGTAGAGAAAAACACTTTGACAACAGGCTGTAGAAACAGTAATTTGATGTTTGCTGTCGGCATGGTTTCTGGTTCATTTTCTGGAATTGTTTGTAAGTTGGACCGTGGCACTTCAGATCCCAGGAAGATGCACTCAGTATCAGTTACATCAATTGCCAGAGCCACAAAGTCTCAAAGACCGCAATGCCAGATACTTGGGAAGATGCTGAAGGGGAATGGTTAAATTGACTTGTTTTAGCCGCATATGACAGCACACAGGGCAGCGCTGGATTACTGATGGGGTGGTAAACTTTTTTCTTTTCTTTTCTTTTCTTTTCTTTTTTTTGTAGAAAACAAATGATGGAAAAACAACAGAAAAAGCTAATAGGTTGTCCTCATGTCCCCAGCCCTCCTGTGTTGATGCTTGTCATGTGTAACTCCATTGAATTTGGTACTGAACCACTTCCTAAGGCTGGGCTGTGGTGTTGGAAGACAAATAAAATATATTGTTTGGTATAAAGTGTCAGGCAGTACAGTGTCCTTCTTTTATGAATGTGAATGGTCTTACAGCACCCCCTGCTGGGGTTTTTATATGGTCGAAATAAAATATGCGTTAAAGAGTCAATGCCTACTAACCGACCGTAACAAATTCAGACATCACGTTTTTGTTTCACGTTTTTGAACACAGAATTTATTAAATATTACAATTTGTTTAATAAAAAGAACATAAAAGCACATTATTACAAAATGAACTCGCATTGCAATAACCCTGGATGAAGTGTGATGAGCGGAAATGGAAATGTCTTTCCGGGACTAGAGCCTAAAGAGCCTTGAGGAACTAGCCTGAATAACTAATACAGCTGGTTTCATCATGAACCTTGATTAGTATTATTCACTGTTAAGAGTAAGTTTTATATAATCCAAAGCTTTCCATCTGAAGCCTTATTTAAGTATTTCTACCTAATCTGTATTTCATTTCCGTTTTCACACTACACACCAGTTTCGCACATGCGTACTAAACACACGTCGGTTTCTGACATTCCTACTGTGCTGCTCCCAAGCTCCAACTCTGTGCTTCTATAATTACCCAGTGTAAGGAACAAATGGCATACTGGCCTAATTTTAGGACATGGTATGATTATTTAGCAGCTGCAGAAACATAAGCATCAGTTTCTGTTTTGCCTGGACAAGAAATCCCAGAACGTGAGCGCTTCATTGGACGGTTGAGTATACATGACCTTTCAGCACTGCAGGGGAATTTGGATAAATGTGGGTTATTTTACACCCAGGGTTGAGCAACACTAGGGGAAAAGGGACTGAAATTTGTTGCCATCTAGTGGTTGACATAAATCGCAGGTTCCCAAGCCTGATATTGCATGTTTTAGTGTTTCCAAGCTCCTGTGTAAAATAGACATTTCCGCTGCTATACATGCTTATAAACAGAGTTGTATAATAAAAAGGATAAAAATAAATTACCGGAAAAAGCAATCCCCTTTGCATACATTAATATTTACATATGGAAGCAAAAGTATTAATGTTTACTTATGAGAAAAATGCTTACATAAAAAAATATGAGGAAGAGTATGAATTCAGCAAACTTCATTTGGATGATCCATATGAGCCGTTATTTCAATCTAGAATGCAGTTGGAATTTTTATGACAGCTGCTAAAGGTATACGGGTCTTAGGGCAAGTAGCTTGAATTGCTTCCTCACAGCTGTAGGGCCCTCGGTTTCACCCTGAGCATGATTTTTGTACTATTGCAGACTTTTCTATATTGTTTCATGTCCACAGACTTCTTTGAGGTCCTTCTTTAGTTGTGAGTGTATATGTGCACTGTGACCTGTGATGGACTAGCATCACTATCCTATTCAAAGTATGTCCAATGTTCCTAGGTTAGGCTGTGACTCCACCACAAGCCTTACCAAAATAAAGAGGTAACCGAATATGAGTGAGTTATTGGTGAACATAATGTGTATGGAATATGCTTTTATTTCTGGCTAAAATGTATAAAAACCTACTACTAATTTAAGGCATTAGTTTATGGTGCCCAAGGACACAAGGCTATACAGACAGATCGTCAGGTCTCACTCTACTGCTGGTCCCACTGCTCTTGCTGAACCGTCGTTTGTCACTCAAGAATCCATTGCTTAGCAGTGTGGGTGGAACACACATATTGGGTGTGTTTGTGGATTCCTGTGTGAAGCTCATCTTGAGAAAGTCTTCAGGCCCTATAGTGTCATGATCCCGGTGACGTTCTGTTGCGATGTTGGCAGAATTCTGCTGGTATACCAGGTGGTTGGTAAACGGTGGACAGCACGGATGTGTGTGGGAGTGTGTGTGCGTTTTTGTTTGAAATATGTGTGAAGGTGGAGTAGATGTTGCTAGGCACTCGTGGAAATCGGGTGGTGGAGTACAGGCTCTGTTTGGTGTAGAAGGTTCTGGAGAAGCAGAGGTTATAGCCAGTGTTGTATTGGATCTCTGATTCTTTTTGGCCTGATGTTCTGTGATGCACCGTTTGCATTGTTTCCATGCTAAGTGGTAGAGCTCGAGAACGCTCAAAATCAGAGACACACCAGCCACTACAAGCATGAACACAATAAAGACATTCTTTTCGGTGGGTCTTGAGATGTAACAGTTGACTGTATGTGGGCAAGGAGGCCCTTTGCACAGGTACAGTGCATCAAGGAAGATTCCGTATATAACATACTGAACTATGATGAAGATCACTTCCATCAGGCTGCGGATCATGATACTCAGGACGTAGGTCTGTAGCAGCGCACCCCTCAGATGCACTTTTCCCCCTCTGGCTTCCTCTTTTCCACAATCCCTTTCTTCCTCTGGGTACTTCTCTGCACCTCCACCACCACCACCACCGCCCCCTCCTCCTCCACCTCCTCCTCCACTATCAGCTACCTGAGCTTCCTGCTCCTTCTGCCTTCTCTTCTCCTCCCTGCGTACAGTGTGCATGGCGTGTCCCATATAGATAAGTGAAGGTGTAGATACAAAGACTATCTGAAGCACCCAGAAGCGTATATGGGCGATGGGGAAGGCTCGGTCGTAGCAAACGTTCTCGCAACCTGGCTGTTCTGTGTCGCATGTGAAGTCCTCCTGCTCGTCGCCCCACGATGATTCTGCTGCAGTGCCCAGAACCAGGATGCGGAATATAAAGAGGATGGTGAGCCACACTTTACCCACTGAGGTCGAGTGCTCCTGCACCTCTTCTAGGAAATTTCCCAGCAAGCTCCAGTCTGCCATAGGTAACTGCGAGAGGTCTGCTTGAAGGATACAGAAAGGACACCAGTCTTAATAGAAATAAAATATACTAAAACAAATACAGCATAATTTCTATTAGATAATACAGGTGAAGAACTATGCCACTAGATTTTGCATCAAAGGTACTGTATGTGTATCAGCATTCAGATTTAAACCCAACGAGCAAATGCCCTACACTGCAAAAAGTGATTTACTTGCTAAGAGATTTTGTCTTGATTTCAGTAGAAATATCAAAAAATTCTTAAATCAAGATGCCTTTTCTTGATCAGAGCAAAATGACCTAAGAAAATAAGTCTCATTTTCAGACAAAAAGTATCACATTTAAGTGAATTTGTGCTTAAGACAAGTAAAGAAATCTGCCAATGGAGTAAGAATTTTTTTCTTGAATCTTTCTTGAATTTAGTGATTAAGAAAAAGTAAACTCATTTCAAGATTTTTTTTTTTCTTACCCCATTGGCAGATTTCTTTGCTTTTCTTAAGCAAAATTCACTTAAATTTGATATGTTTTGTATAAAAAAAACTAGACTCATTTTCTTAGGTCATTTTGCACATCAAGAAAGTGCATCTTGATTTAGGATTTTTAGATATTTCTACTGAAATCAAGACAAAACTTCTAAGTAAGAAAGTCATTTTTTTGCAGTGTAAATTTGAAGTTTGTTTGAAACCCACAGGTAAAAATGTAAGCACTGTCAGCAAGGTCGGTCAATTCAGTCACCTCAACCTCAATATGAATTTAATTGGCTTTATATTTCACATTCTGTTTCTGTTTGTATTTTAAAATAAAGTGACCCTGAAAAGAGAGTTACTAAGGGTAAATAAAGGATTTCTGTAAATACACAGCACAGCATCAGACTTTAACATTAATTAATGTGATCTTTGGATCTTTGGCCTGACTGCTTACATCCAACCATTTAAAAGACTTATGTATTTTCAATATGTCCCAAATATTCAAAGAATCAACCAGAAGCCATGTGAAACTTTTAGCAATGTGTCTAAAAAAACAAACCAACCCCCCCAAAAAAACAAGAAGAAGAAGCATTCCTAAAAAAAAACAAAAAAACAAAACAAAATTGCAAACAAAAAGAAAACTTAAATCTAGAACTTTAATCGTGAAGTTTATTTCCTCATCACATAGTTTGAGGTAAAACCCCTTTACCATGTTAACATCTATCTCAGGAAACACGTCTTCCTAAGACCTTCTTAATTTTTTGTCATACTTATATGTAGTTGTAGAATATATTTCTACACATGGGCATGCTATGCTGGGCAATGATTTATATGGAGGAATGAATGGGGCTTCTATTCAGCTCTAATCTATTTCTCTTGTTTGTGTTTGTCAGTGGTCATGCTTTTTGTGCCGTTATGAACTTTTCCCATACATGCTCAAGATTGTGGGAAGTAGCCTGACAGTTTCAAGGACATCTGAACTAAAAATAAACAACGAGTCAAGTACATTATAGGGTGTATCATTCCCTGTCTGGATTTGGGAGTCTAGTTGCTTTTGGATAAGTGACATATCCACTTCGATGGAACTTGTTGGGTATTTTTTGAAGGAAAACATACAACTAGGAAAACTTGAGGTATTAATCACTTAGGGTCCGTCAGGCAATGCTAATGTCTAAAAATGGATGTTGGCAGTTAGCATTACTCTGTTTTAATCTTTCAAGCTCCACTTGTTTTCCAAGATTTTGCTGATTGATCTTATAATGATGACAATATTGAAGATTTTTTTTTTAACATTACTGACCATCTCTTCTGATTTTACTTCATACCCATATGTCAGTTCATAACTTTAGTTACAGTTGTTTTTTTTTTGCAATAGAGTATCATGGATAATAAATAAACAGTTTAAGATGCTCTGAGATGTATTGTGTAATGTACTGTTTTAACTCAATGTACAGTAAACAACAGAATTGTCATATCTGTTCGTTTTAACTATTCTTTGCTTAGTTGCATAGTATAACTAGCTTTATAGAAGCAATAACATTAGAAGATAGAACATATTTTATATATAGACATTATTTTGACACATGCATATTTAGTTCTTTATGCTCTACCACCTTTTGACACTGATATAATTTAATAATTCTGACTTCGGATATAATTTTGAGGAAGATACTGGGCATTATTTATCAAGCTAGATTCAAATGGATATATTGGTAAATTATTTTACAAGATTTGGACAGGAAGTTTGGTATTCCTGAAAATCCCATAAGTTCTGAAAACACTTGTATTCTGTTCATGCTTCTGAGTGTGTGTGTGTGTGTGTGTGTGTGTGTGTGTGTGTGTGATCAACTTCAGGTCATATACTTTGCTTGGATAACTGCACTTTTATACATAGAAAATACTGTTGAGTTTAAATAGCTTATTTCTGTTACATTTGCAGGATTTAGCAGACAATCTTATCCATATCCAGAGTGACTTATAGAATTGATTTGAAGTCAAAATCACATCCTCGTGCTGGTTCAGGGGGAGGACTAATGACACCGTCAAGAATTTAGATTCAGATAATGGGCAAGCCATCAGCTACTATAATAGATGCCGTGTGAGTGTTAGGGGGCTTAATAATAATAATAATAATAACAATAATAATAATAATAATAATGATAATGATAATAATAAAAAGCCATAGACACTATGACAAGCTCTTCATTAAAACTTTTCTCTTATTTATTTCTCTTTTTTTTTTTTTTTATTAAACTGTCCCAAAAGTTCAGCTTCCTCATCCTCGATTACATCTCAGCTTTTTCCCTACAACAGATTCTTCCCATTAAAGTAAAAATTAGAACCTCACCAGTGAAAATAAAAGTCCTTTCATAAATCATTAACAAAAACATACCAGGAGTCTAGCATTGTGCCTTTTTCTGCAAAGGCCAGTTATATCTCATCAAAGACAACCTTTCAAGACAAGCAGCATATTCATGTTGTCCGTGGGGTCAACAGCAATTACCTTTTCTACCTTCGGTTTTGCCTCAGTCAGTTTTTGTCATAGAACTGGAATGTTTCCTGTTCTTTCAGGGATACAGGATATTGTGCTGTTTAATGTGATATTCTGTTTTGCTCATGTTGTGTCATGGAAACATCACCAGTTTAGCTTTTCACTATAAACTAAGTGCTTAGATTCACTGTAAAGAAAGGATTTTGTATATGAATACCCCCTCCTTTTCTGCTTTCTGTCTCTCTCAATGGAAAGTTTGTCTTGCTCCTCAAGGGAGTTAATGGGAACAGTCTGGGCAGAATACTCCCAAACCCAAACGTTCACTCTTCCCCACGGGCCTGTTTCTATGTGAGGGACATAAAATGCTCTCTCTCTCTCTCT
>JAOTRN010000027.1:7347752-7358747 GCA_028566695.1 Bagroides melapterus | reverse complement strand
TTATCTATCTATCTATCTATCTATCTATCTATCTATCTATCTATCTATCTATCTATCTATCTATCTATCTATCTAATCTTTCTTCAGCCAGCTTCTTTCCAATATGCACACACAGACAGATTATCCCGAACTCACTTGACCTCCACTAAACTCAGCTGACCTTTCAGTACCTGTTGGCACATGGCACCTGTCAACCTTTTATTTACGTCCTCATCCTTTTGTTTTTCTTGGACCTAGGGAAGGGATTAGCTTACTGAAAAGCTAAACCAAATAGACAAAAGAAAAAAGTGGAAAGCCTCTTGGTGTTTTTCTCTGCCTTTGTCAGAGTCATCACCTATTGTATGTTGATTTTTTTCATGACAATGTCTTTCTCGGATAATGCTTGTGCTGAAACGTCTAATCAGTAACCCTTTTCCCAAAACCGACAGCTAAACCCTGTTAAATAACATGGAATATCTGAAACTCTTTGGTGCCTCATAAAAGCTTATAAACCTTCATTATTGTGAATGTTTTAATGTTCTTAAAATATTATTACTGATTTAATAATAATAAACTCATAATAAACCCTGAAGTATGTTCAAGGAGTCATTTAGGAAGTAAAACTGGTTTTCGTTTTAACGTTGGTGCGCTAAAGACTCCCACATCCCAAACCAATAATAGCCACTCTGTTAGAGTATACATGTATGTTTACATTTGCAAATTCTATTAGCCCTTCCCACAATCCTCTAGCTGCTTCAGCATGACCTGGGAATGTTTTTGGTCTGCTATTTAAGTGCAGAATTCTTTTACAGTGCCTCATATTTTTCCATAAATGCCATCTTAGACTGAGTTATTGTTTGGTAAATCATGTCTGTCTTACTGAGCGCGCACCAACACAGTGTTGTCCCTAGTTTTATTTGTTATAAATGAAACCGTCAACTTTGTTAAAGTTAAATGGCATAGTATTACTTCAGAGGTGTGAAAGTAGCTAGGGCACACATGCTAAGCAGTAGCGTATGGGTGGGATATTTTTAATTACTGGCCTCTTGTCCTGAGTTTTCCCTGTGTGATAGTGAAGTGAAGTGTGAAATAAACCACCTATTTTTAACGAGCTTCCTGGCAATGCAAAATGCTAGTGTGTGATAACAACACTAAGAGATCAGGGCTATCTACTGACAACGTGTGTCTACATCACTGTTGTGCTGTCATACAGAAGCCTGTATCTCATCCATCACAGAATCCTGTCCTGGAGAGAGTATGAATGACCTGAACCATAAAAGACAATTTCATTCTCACTTTTAATGATGCTTTTAATACCATTTGGTAAACAATAAACAATTACACATTCTTACTTTACTCTTGCACTCATTCCCTTCAGGTTGCATTGTGATTTGTAAATTTTCTCCAGTGTATCGCCTTTCCTCTTTGCCATTGTGTTGCCTGTGGCCTTTCTTCCCTCCTCAACCCCATAATCAACAGAGGAAGGCCTGAGTTCACTTCCTGTCAGATTGGTGGGAACAATTGATTACCATGTTCCACCCCTTTTGTCCCCCATGAAGCTATATTCATAATTCTGTAAACTCTAGAGGCCTCATTTTGCTACTCAGGGTATGGTGGATGGCCGTTAGTTACGTTGATTTCGGGAACAGCACCGAATTTCAAGTCCCAGAGGAGTTTAGGTATTGTGTTCAATATGCCTGAGGTATCCTAGACTCTGGTACATTCCCAAATGGTTTGAAGCAGGGTGTCCTGTCATACTCGCAAAGGGTATACAAACTTCTGTGGTTTCAGGGGAAAATATTTTCCTCATGAATAAAATCAAATGGACCCTTTATACTACATAATTATTGAATTCTTGTTTCTGATTGTTCAGAGAGTGTGAAGTGTGCTTATCATTTATTTCATTAGATAAAAATACAATAGCCTTTTTTGTTCTATATTTCTTATATTTTGAAAAAATTGCAAAATTGCAAAATACAAATAAAATGGAATTGGATTGAATTTCTGATGTAGGAAAGTCTTTAGGATAGAGAGTTTTTATGGTTTCTTGAATTCTTCACAAACCTGGTGAGGTAAAGACTGGTGAGCTTTAGCTGTTAAAACCTACTAAAAGTTAACTAGTGCATGACTATAATAAATGTATAAAATGTAGGATGTATAAAAACTTCTGTGGTGCTCACTGTACAACTAAGCGTGAATGATATAATTTGATTTATGTCATAAAATTAGTTTATATTTGGGAATTTAAGTGATTTGTGGTATCTGTTTGCATTTTATTCATACTTCTATGAACTAATTACTAATCTGTTTGTTAATTGATCTAGTTTATCTGGTTAAAAGATAAATTCAATTCAAAGTATACCTCAGTTTAATTACAATATATTAATTCATATTTTTAACTAAAAGCGTTGTCTCAAAGCAGCTACACAGATACAATATATGGCTCTTGAACTGCAAATGGGAAACCCTGAAAAGATCCAAAATCTGCAAATCTGAGTGAAACTGAAGATGTTAAAATTTCTAAAGCGAAGTACAACTTCTAAAATGAGTTCCATTTGTATCAATCAAGTATGAAATGATAAATGACTGAAAATGGGACCAAATGCTTTGAGAGAAAATACATGAGTTGTAATTATTATTGTGGACGCTGGCTTCACAGGCACAAGACTGAACAAATGAAAACCATTCACAGTTCTCAGTTCACTACATGGAATAGATGTGGACTGAATCGGGTAAATCCTTCGTATTGTAGTCGGTATCTGTGGTATGCACAAAGGACATAGAAGAGAGAGACCCACACTGGAAGCATTAAAGGACTCATACTGATAAAGAGATTAATGGGGATTACTACAGTAGAGTGAGATGATGGATGTCCAGTATCACATCCTATAGGAATTCTGTATTGGGCAAGAGAAAGATTTATTATAGTATGAGCAAAACTGGTTCAAAATCTTATAGTCCATATTACCTGAATTGTGGATTGAGAGTGAGAAAATTAATCTCTTAATTTTAAAAGTTAGACATGAAAGTAGCAGTGGCTTTCCTAACCAAATTTGTGGAAATAAAAACACTTACATTCTGATAGTAGCAATATTCAATATGCTTCCCTGAAGCTTCCAAAAGCCACTTGACACTGTACATATTTTGCTCCTACACTGCTCTTTCTTCATGATATGACATGAATATATATAATGATATATATAATGATATATAATATTATCTTACTGCCATCTCTAATCACACCGGTGCTATCTGTCTCCTGAGTCCTATTCCTGTGTTCTTTTAGAATCGTCAGCTATTTTGTCCTTCAAGAGCAGAAATCATGTGGCGTGACAGCATGTAGACAGATAATAAGATAACTTTGTTTCAGGGTTGTGTCTCTGTGTTTAGCCATAGCCTGAGGCCTGCTTCATTGGCACAATCTGTGATCACGCCTCAGTGCATGTGCTCAATGGATTCGGTGTGTTTCATCATGACATCATGCTTTTGTGTAAAATCCCTGCACCTATTCAATGCTCTGCTGTGAGATTAAGCCACTCTCACCTACCGTATCAAGCACTGGAGCGGTTACAACTCGTATAAAAACAACATTAATCATTAGCAGACTTCAGGAAGTTAGTACTGGAAAGCTACTTAGGTTAAAAATTCTAACTGTACTGTACTCGTACAAAATAATATTTACTAGTTTCAAAATTAAAAATTCTTTGCTGTTCTTCTTTTCTTGAGACAAATAGGTTAGTCGAAATATCTTCATGCTCTCCAGATTTCCCACAAATTTTGCTTTTTTGATGACAACTAGGACAAGATTAAATAAAGACTACTTATTGTTTAATTGTTTGGCTGTACAATAAATATGCATTTCATGTAACGATACTTAGAGAACAACATAATATTTATTATTATTAATCTCATTTCACTACTATTAGTATGGCATAGAAAAAAAAAATCAAATCAGTTTCAAATCAGAAAATCTGACATCACATTTAGTGTGTCTCAGCATGCTAAAAGTTTCATGACAATTAGCAAAAGTAAAGAAATAGCAGAATAAATCAGTGATTTCACACCGAACACGTTGTAGAGAAATGTTATTTTATAAAGTATAAGAGCCAGTCAAAGCCTAATATGCAAATTCAGGGCATTTAATTTACAGGGGGAAAGGGGTGCGTATTTAAAGTTAAAAAGAGTATGGTCTTTAAGGATGTCCTTAAATACGCAAAATTGTGTTACAACATTTTATATTTAAAAAATGAAATCTAATTAATTCAATCAAGTGTTTTCAGGTTTAGAAAGGGTTTCATCTCTTACATTAGTTCCATTCAACTTGAGGAAACAAGATTTTCATACCACCCAGTGTTCATTATTTAAACTATACATACATCATCAAACTTAGAATTAAGTCAATGGTCAACATTTTTCACATAAAAGATCTAATCAAAAAAAGATTAATCAAAAGATTGGTGAAGTCCTTGATATTCTTTAAAAACTAGAAGAAATATACAATACCATAATAGTTTCATACGTTTCCATTTGTGCTTGTGGCTTCTATTGTTCTATGTGTCATCATTTGTCGCCTTCTGAATAAAGGCTGTCTGGCTCCCAGCTTAAATATCGAAGCAAACTAAAAACCAACCATCAGACTGTATTCATTCACGTCTGCTCAGTGGTGCGACAAGCAGAGGGGGCCTTAGGTGGGAACCAGAGAGCAAAAAAGTTCACTTCATACCACGCAGTGCCAAGAGAAGGGGGAACACAACTACTCTGGAGCTCTCACAGTGGCAAGTTGCCCAATTTATATCAACCTATTGCTGACAGTTTCACTATGATGGTTTGAAGTGATTTGATTGTTACTGTGGGTCAGTTATGGGGTATTTTTTTCTCAAGTTTGGATTTCAAGGGAGGAATGACAAAGAGTAGCAGGACAGGAGATAGTGATTAGATTTAGATGGCATGAATATATGCTGCAAATTCTAGAATAAACTTACAAATTACGACATTCAAAATACGCCAGCACCATAAGTGGGTTAGTTTTTACAGGATGACCTGCTCTGAGGTCTCCATGACTTTATTAACTCACTCTTGTCTCACTTTTGCTCTCCTTGTTTAGTGTTGATTGTTGACCATGGGTGACTGGAGCTTCTTGGGAAACATCCTCGAGGAAGTGAACGAGCACTCAACGGTGATCGGCAGGGTGTGGCTGACTGTGCTCTTCATCTTTCGCATCTTGATACTCGGCACTGCGGCAGAGTTTGTATGGGGCGACGAGCAGTCGGATTACGTCTGCAACACACAGCAGCCTGGTTGCGAGAACGTCTGCTATGATGAGGCCTTCCCAATTTCACACATACGCCTGTGGGTTCTGCAGATTATCTTCGTCTCTACACCATCACTGGTGTACGTGGGCCATGCCGTGCACCATGTTCACATGGAGGAGAAAAAGAAGGAACGTGAGGAATCAGAGCTGAGCCGGCAACAGGAGATGAGCGAGGAGCGTCTGCCAGTTGCTCCTGACCAGGGCAGTGTTCGTACCGCCAAAGAGGCCAGCACCAAAGGCAGCAAGAAGTTCCGCTTGGAAGGCACACTGCTCAGAACCTACATCTGCCACATCATCTTCAAGACACTCTTTGAGGTAGGGTTTGTTGTGGGCCAATACTTCCTGTATGGCTTTCACATCCTGCCTCTTTATAAGTGCAGCCGCTGGCCCTGTCCCAACACAGTCGACTGCTTCGTGTCCAGGCCAACTGAAAAGACTGTCTTCATTGTCTTCATGTTAGCTGTGGCCTGTGTCTCACTCTTCCTTAACTTTGTAGAGATCAGCCACCTGGGCCTCAAGAAGATTCACTTTGCATTTCGCAAACCAGCCCAGCCCCAAATCGAGGGATCTTGTGCAAGTGAGAAACCTTCCATAGCTGTGTCCTCTCTTCAAAAAGCCAAGGGCTACAAGTTACTGGATGAGGACAGAACAGTTTCACATTTCTTTCCCTTGACTGAGGTGGCTGGTAGGGAAATTGGGTGTGTGCCCACATCCTATAAACCATTTGGGGAAAAAACAGACGGAGCATCAGCAACACAGATGTCGAAGATGTATGATGAGACGTTGCCCTCTTATGTCCAGACTACCATGGCAGGGTCCAGAGGAGCTACCGGCGTTATTCTGGTGGACGAGGAGGAGATGCCTGCAGAAGACATGGAAGCCAGCGAGACAATAGAGGACACCAGACCCCTCAGTAGCCTGAGCAAGGCCAGCAGCCGTGCGAGGTCAGATGACTTGACAGTATAAAATTGGATTAAAATTCTTCCTACTGAAGAAAGAGTCAGCAGGTCTTAAGGTAGTTGTAATGACAGATGTAATAATCTTACTTAGATGATTCATCTTTATAAAATGACTTTTTTCCCCCAAGAATACTTTCTTTCAGTAATACATATTAGAGCAGTGTTTTTTATTAAAAGAATTGGAATCAACTAACTAATCAGAAGAAAGATTCTCAGTAGGATTCATATGTATGGTGATGAGTAATAAAAAATACATTTCCTATCCTGAAAATTTTAATTTTACATTCTGTTCAAAGTAGACAAATTCTAATGTTTACATTTTTTTCATTAGCCATTTAATTCAGTGTTGTATGTTTTATTACTATTGTTTTGGGATTTTGGCAGATTATTTCTGCAGTACTGTCAGGGTAACATCATTTTCACCTCAATAACCCAAATATAATAACTGAGCAGTAATGGTTTGTGTGCGTACTCTGCTGTCTGTAAAATCCTTGGTTCATATAGTATGTATGTGAAGGGTGAATAAAATGCCAAGTATTTGTGTTTTATGTTTATGAAACACCAAATCTTATATATAACTATAAAAAAAAGATATATGGTAATTGTTATGTGTGTAGCATAAAACCTTGTTTGCTGTTACTCTCTTGAGATTTTGGCTCTCAGTTGAGTCAAAGAAACACCTGCTTCTAGTCCCTCTGTGCATGCATACATGATGCTGATAAAGAATGTGCCAAATAAATGCAACGTATTGTTAAGAAGAAACAATAAAAAAAAAGCAGGTACCATAGACAACCGGGCATCGTCATTCTACAGAACCCAAAATTCTTCATGCAGTTAGCTATAGCAGGCAATTTATTGCCTGATAACTTAATAAACTTAAAGTTAAACCAACTGTAGTATAGACATAGAGTTCATGCTTGATGTGTTGTAGCTTGTTGATTTAAAACTATATTTTAGCATTTTACTTTTATCTTTTAAAACTAAATCATTGTTGAGCCCTTTTCCCAAACTGTCTTCAGTGTTGAATTAAAACACTTCATTTTAATCTTCATCATTTTATTTGGTGATGGTGATGTTGAGACCAAGTTCCTGCTCTGAATAAACACTTCATTTCCAAATGGAAAACTAACTTCCTTTTCAGCATTAAGTGAAGCTATCCTAATAACTACACAAACGAATGCTTTCATGTTTCTTCGCTCAGTATCGTTATAGATTGTTCCGGTTGTTAAAATGAAATTTCTTTTCCCTGTCATGAAAAAGAGATGAAGCATACCTAGAGAGTAAACTATGATTAACCCTGGAATCAAATTTATCTTCACTGTAAATGCCTGATGAGGTATAACCTTTAAAAAAAATCCCTATTAAAGACTTGAATTTAAAAATGATTGTTTTTTGTTGTTTTTTTGTGTGTGTGTGTTTTTAATGCTTATATATTTAATCAGTTACATGCGACCAAGAGCAAATGGTGCTTGGGCCTCAGCAGGAAGTGTGTGTGAGAAAACCTTAATTAGTGACCAATCCATCTCAGTCCCAACTTTCAATCAGTAATGCTTACCAACGATATGAAATGTTCCATGTTGAAAACAAAAACAGACCTGTGTTTGATATTCAACCACAGAAAAAAACAGAACCAAATGTACATCTACATAATTTACTTGAGTGTGATACCTTTTTTCTGCTCGTTTCCTCTCTCTTGACGACGTGTTTATGTATAGTTATACGTTTCAGCAGGTCTTTATCAATGAAAAAAAAATCAATTAAAAAAATCAGTAAAAGAACAAGAACATAAAATAAAAAATAAAACAAAAAAACAAGCAGATCCTAGACAACTGATCTGATCTCTGCTGTATGCACAAAACCTCCTGAATGTGGTTTATTGGTTTGCAGCTGTAATTCACACATTCTTAGGTAGCTGCAGTCAACAAAGCCGTTGTGTGATTTTAACAGCTGCATTATCTAGACTTTTATCTGCTTATTTACTTTTCAGATGCTGCCTATGTATTTGTACAAGGAGTTCTGGTTCTTTGTTGTGAAATGCTGTTTTATTCAAGATTCAAGACTCAAGAAGAAAATTGAGATAATGCAGTAATAAATGTAAAAATAGAATCACATAGAAGACCTCAGTAAGCTCTGAAATGCAACCAATAAATCTGAATATAAATAACTGAACAAATGTTTGTGGCAGTGCTGGCTCAAGTGGTTAAGAACCTTTAGAGCAATGGCTTAACTGGTTGTTGAGGCTTGGGGGTTCAAGCCTCAGTATTGCCAAGCTACCACTCTTGGTCCCTTGAGCAAGACCCTTAACCCTTCCTGCTCCAGGGGTGTTGTATCATGGGAGATGCTCTGACCCTGACATCCAAAGCTGGGAAATATGAAGGAGGAATTTCGGTGTGCTGTAATCTATATGTGATCAAAAAAGGGCTTCTTCTTTAATAGACACAATTTAAGAGCTAAGGATTAAGTCTTTCAAATAGCTTAAAAAAAATCTATATAGAAAGGTCTAATAAAGAGTTGATCAGACTCTGTATTATAGACTCAGTCGCAGATGAACTATGTATATAACATACGTGCAGAAGTTTATAATGGTGAAGATACAACACAGACTAATGGATGGTGAAAGTGATGATCACCTTCAGCAGGCTGGAAAAAAACATGAAATCAAAACCAAGAGTTAAGACACAAAGCAAGCCCTTGTTTCTGTTGTCTTGAGTGAAGGGACAAGATTAAGAGTTTTTGGACCTGTAAAAGAAACATCTGTTGTGGAAAACTAACCAATTCACCAATTCTGAGGATTTTCAAAGGATAGTGGAAGCTAAGTGTTTAAGCTATTAATTAGTTGTGAACTGCTCAGATGTACTCTGTAATTCGCTTGGAATTAAACTTTAGTTTCACCCTAAAAAGTTTTTCATTGTAAAAGATGTAAAAAAAAAAAATTTGGTTTGAAGTGAAACGTGAAGAGGTATGCTTCCAGAAATTTATTACAATTAAATACAAAATAAATAAATAAACTTAAAAAAAATGTGTGATATGTGATTACATAAATTCTAACTTGCTTCAGATCACCTCAGACCTTTAATACACAAGACAGCAGAGCAATCAAAAACAAAAGTGTGAACAGTCTTATTAATTATGATGAGAACTTTTCAAATAAAATGTAGTCGACAGAACACAAGGCTGTTTTCACTCAGTTGCTGTAATATATTGGTAGTGTAGTATATGGCAAAAAAAAAAAAGCATTAAATTAGCTAGCTAGTTAATGATATGACACCAATAATATTATTGTATAATTGTATTGCTGGGATCATTGGGGTTATCTTCTTACCCACACATCTCTCAGGAATTATACCCCTGCTTATGCACTTGTATCCACTAATAGCAGAAACTGATTTCCAACTTTGTTCCAAATAAAGATAGAAACCAGAAGCAGTTCATTACACATTTTCAGTAACTGCTTTATTCTGCTCAGGGTCACAGTAGATCTGAATCTTGCCTAAGACCCTGGGTGTAATAAACCCTGCAAGAAACCTTTTATCAATCTATTAATCGATGTGTAATCGTAATTACATTCATGCATCCAACCATCTGTATATGTAAGACATTATTATTGTCATGTCAATGCAAGAAATAAATAACTACAGTAGAGACGTGAAGTTTTTTTTTTTTATTTTTAAATATCTGGTGCTTTCTGAAAAAGGATCGTGACACTCTTAGCTTTGCTGATGTCTTAGTGTGCCATGGTGTCATCTGCACTTTGGTGTTATTTGTTTGCAGAAGCATTGCTGTGAAAATGAACTTGAATGTGAAAATAACACCATCACTTCCTCTGGAGAAATGTTCAAAACCACCTTCACTTCAGAAGTCGGCTTTATACGTAAACTAGGGGCTGTGGCATGATACAAAATGACTCCTGGTACGCCATGATTATACATTTTTAATGATTTAATGCAATGAATTTTTTTGCTGTCATTTTTTTTCCCTGTAAGAATAAAACTTTTTTTTTTTTCTGTGACTTGCAAATATGAAGCAGCACACAACAGCACTGATCGAGGTAGGTGCGCTCTCGTTTAAATAAAAAAAAATTCAACGGTAAACTAAAGAGAAGAATGCATGTAATATTGCAAATTTAAAAAAAAAATGCATGTACTTTTTTTATATTTACATCTCTCTCTTTTCTTCTAAGAGTCTCAAAGGTCAGGTTTGATAAATCTTGTCATCCTTTTTCTAATCTTATCCCTTATCCTGGTTCTAATGTATACACTTCTACTCTTGTTATTTAAAGAGAGGTAAGTGTCACAGGTTCATATGAACATTTCCTTTATTAGGAAATTTTTTTTCTGTGATTGTCATGTGGATGAATTTTGCCATTGCAGGAGAAACAGATCAGTGAGCACTGACTCCAGTCAGGGAACGGTAAGGCTTGGCACATATTATAAAAACAGAATATTTTTACAATATTTCAGATCATTTCAGATGTGCCAACTGTACATGTGGAAGTTTTCTTTTTTACCAACAGATAACAGAGGACTGATATTATAGAGTTTCTCAAACATAAATTATATTTATATATATTTTATTCGCCTTTAATGAAGTGTTTGGTTGCCATTGACTATTGGATTAAGTCTTTCAAATAGAGTCTTGCTCATTATTCATTTAAATCTAAGTCCAGATTTCTAACCCCAGGCTTTAATGCACTAAACCACTAAGTTTTTACAGTAATTTGTTAACCCTAATCTAAATAATGTTTAT
>JAOTRN010000027.1:7322373-7334971 GCA_028566695.1 Bagroides melapterus | reverse complement strand
TAAATAATAAAATAAACTCTTTTTTTAATTCTTTATTATTTATTATTGCTTTATATAATAATAATAATAATAATAATAATAATGATAATTCTCTCTAATCTTGCTTCTCTATTGAACCTTTATCTCACTTAATTGCAACACACAAGCATGTCTGTTTTTAAGCTACCTTCAAGTCTGCCGAAATGATCCACAGAATATAAAATAGACCTACTAGTGCTTAATTAGCTCTATCTCACTTGGCTGTGCTGTCTTATTGCTTGTGAGATATATCAAAGATAACAGAGTTTTTTGGGGGGTTTTTTTACACAAATTTTCTGTTGAGTTGTTTTTGTCTTTATCAGAGGACCACATTTTTATTATACGTATGTTAACATATTGATCAAATTAAGAGGTTTGCTTGTATATCTTGTGTCTTTATTAGGAGTCTCTGTGTGGATGCACTGATCGAGCTCTCGGATGAGAATGCTGACTGGAAATTGAGTTTTGACGAGTTTCTCAACTGCCTCAAGCCTGGCTTCAGTCCTCCTGAGAAAAGTAGGTTACCTTTTTGTTGTTTGAGTACAGATTGGATTATCAGACAACGCTAATCCTTTAGGTACTAACCTAAAGGATTAGCGTTGTCTGATAATCCTATCTGTACTCAATTTATCATGCAATTTTACCATGTACATATATGTGGATATATGAGTTGAAGATGGACTGATCCTATATAAGCCTTAAGAATGATACTTTCTCAAGGATGGCCAGTATTTTATCTTGCTTTTTTTTTTTTAAATTCGGTATGAATTTACACACTGTTGTAAAGAATGTTAATAAAACATTAAATATCCTAAAAGATAATTTAGTTAAAACTTTACTATTCTCTGGTATTTTTGTTTTTCTCTGTGATGTTGCAGTCCATCTAGCTCACTCTGCTATCTCCTGTGGAATATAAACAACTCTGGCATAAACAGATAAGCCAGAGAGCTTGATTAAATTTAGAAGATTTAGAAGAATTACATTTAAGAGTCCAAATAGAGAAATTAAAGCTTGAATCTTAAATATAGATGAATTGTTACTCAAACAATGTACCACCAGGGGGCCTATGACTTATTCAATTAGAACCTGAAAGAACTGATCACAAACGTTTAGATCTGAGTGAAGCCACTGATGCATTTCTTATTGTCTTCGGTCATATTCAGAGTGTGCACTGGAGGATGAGACGTATGAGGACGGAGCTGAGACACAGGTGGAGTGTAACCGCTGCGTCTGTGCCTGTGGGAACTGGGTCTGTACTGCTGTGACCTGTGATGGTTAGTGAAATCTCTGACCTGTCTGCCTTCAGTATCGCACAACTCACATGGGTGCCATGACAACAAAGAGGACGGCTACCTCAGACACTATTAATGCTCAGACGCCTCCAGACTGTTTCAAACTAAACTCCAGAGATGAACTAGGAGCAACAATCTTTCTTTAAAACCTCATAAAAAAAACCCACTGCTTCTAGATCTACCTCCGATGACATTTTGAAAAATCAATGATTGAGAAAGTAATTCACCTTCCTGTTTCATAATAGTACTGTATTTCATGTGCACCTTTTTAATCTATAGTAATGACGCAATATTGATGTCACAGTGAAGCAGGCCAAAATAAACCAGCCTCAATGCAAATGAAAGCCAAGGGGACATGAACAAGTTGTGTGAATCTATACAAACAGCTTGGGCAAATAAATCAGCCGGAGCATCTACTGGGTTCCATTTAGGGTATTATGTATATTGACCCTTATTTTTATTTGACTCATTTTTCTAACATTTTATTCCACTTCTTATTAGAATTGTGTCTCACTCATATCAGGGAGGAGTTGTCTGTATGATTTCTGTGTGTATCTTTACGCTAGAAATATAATTCTGGTCTGTGTCTGTTTGTTCGTAGGTTCGGAGAAGTTGCCTGCTTTGGAGGAAATGGATGGAGGTGAGAAAGAGATGACAGAGGAAGAGTGGACCCGCAGAGTCGCTGAGCTCAACAAACATCAGGTGACTAGAACCATAGCACATTACATGTCATATAAAAATAAATAATAATTAACTTCAATAATAGCTTATTATATTATGACATTTTTATAAGGGATTAATACATTATTTATGCCAGACAAACTGTACAAATGGGCTAGATATGTTGCTGTTGCTCCATATTTATTAATTTTTTATTAATGCAGTTCATTTCTCGCTTTAGGAGACTTTAGAGAAGATGAAAGTGAGCACCAAGGAGGTCTAAGTGACGAGCAGGATACAGTAGGGCAGATAAGAGTGGGATGAAAACGGACATGAATATTCTAACACCGTTGTTCAGTCCACTGTAGTGTGTTTTTACTTTATATTATTTTATATTGTTGTGTTAATTATTCTAAATGTCAGTACCTAATGTTTTTATGTTATTCTTTTGAGACCTACTCTATGTTTACATTAGTCTATGACATTTTGTTCTGAAAATATATTTTTACCACCACTTTTGTAATGGCAAGAATGATAAAAATGTGTGGTTGTGCTCACAGTGTTGCTGTATGAGCTATCAAATCACCTTAAAGAATACTTGAAAAAACAATCAGAAATCAAATTAAACATGTTACATCACTGATAAACAGTGTACTGTATTTTGAATGCCTCACGTTATAAGCCACCAAACTACAGCTCAGGCTCTACCACACAATAACACACCTGTTAAAATGATCATAGGAAATTCTTGACTGTTTCAACAACAGGCTCAGTCTTGGGGATGAAATCTGTGAAAAACAGCTTTTGTGAAATTGAAAAATGAAAAGGTATAAACATCTTTTTATAAGGGGAAATTCCCTTCTCAAAAGGGCTAAAAATTCTGTATAAAATTTTTAATATATTATATCTAAATCTAAATTATGTCCTTTACTATAAATCAGTTAATCATTGACATATGATTTAGTATGATTCGGTTATAGACCTTTGAACAATATAAAAAAAATCTTCTTAATCTGGTTATATATATGGATGTACTGATAAATGGAAAAAAAATAGTGTATTTTATTGTGTTTATAGTATAGCATTAATTACATGCTTACTATTCATAAACTATCCATATTGGTCCTGATATCTGACCAGATATTATTTGGATGTTGGAGGAATGAGCATAGCACTGGTGTGTGATGCTGGTAGAAACACCTTATTGTTACTGCTGCCCTGAAAAGAGTCCATTAGCTCAACACATCCAGTCAAAACCAGGGACTGATGAACAAACTACACACAAGGACAGAATCTACACAAATTGAACAGATGACCATGGTGACCCGATAAGGTATGTGGTCAATAGAAATGCACTATGTTTAAATCGACAGCAGCGCTGCACTGCGTGATAAACGGATATAGCAGCACAACATGTGTGCCAAACGTCAGAGTAGTTTTCAGTAAATTGAAATAATATTCTTTCAGCGGTTGTCTTATAGTCAAAATATTTAAATCAACACTTTCTGCCCTTTACAGAATTTCACGCGTAAACAATATACATGTGTTTTTTCGAAGCTTCACATGTTCCGGCACGCGTTTTACATTTATTTTTCCACATGCCCCCGGCCTTGAAATCATTTACTTTCTTAGTTTTTTTTTATGTTTTCCAGATGTAAGGATAGTTTTATTTCTCGTACAAGATGTCCTCACGTGATTAAGTTTCAAAAGATCATTGTTCACACAAAGGGGATGCGATTCAGCTTTTATGCATATGACAAATATTTCATTTGTAGGGAATGAAGGGTTTTCAATAAGCGATTTTCTCACGTCATTCTTCACGTGATGACATGTGGAGCGTGTGATTTAATTTTTCCCACGTTATATATTTCCCATATGTTTTGTTATTAAAAAGACATTTGTACATGTAGGCCATGGGAATTTGGTTTTTGTGATATTTTCAAGTGATCATTTTATTTTCCATGTTACTTTTTCACCTGTCATCGTTTATTGTCCATGTGTTGATTTCACGTGGTACATGGTGAAAAACACCTTCACGTTTTTTTTAAACATATAAGACATGAATATTATTTTTTAATAATTGTGCATACTTGGCGCGTACTGAATCTGACCAAAGATCATGGCCGACGTCACGCGCTGCATATAAGCTGCCTGAGCGTGCGCTCGAGCCTCGGTTACGGGCTGTAGTGCGGCATATCTGGTCAGATTTCTACTGACGTTCCTGAGCAGAAGCTCGAGCACTTACACAGCTGTAATGTTACAATGTAGCTGCTGTACAATACGCTAATAGCTGTCCTTTTTTTGCACTCGGAAAACATGGAGTCTTTCGCCAGCGTCAGTGAGGAAAACCTGGTTTTAAACCTGTCGCGTCTGCAGCTGGCCGACTTGACCCTGGAGCACATCACGGAACCGCAACGCAAAAAGACCCAAGAGCTTTACCTTACATACAACAGCCTCGCGTTTTTCCCCTCTACCCTTTACATGTTTTCCAGCCTGGAATTCCTGGACATAAGTAATAACGCGCTCACTGTTTTCCCCGAGGACTTTCTGCAACTCACAAAACTAAAGACGCTGGTCGCGAAAAATAACCAGCTGGATGAAACATCGTTTCCGAAGCGGTTCGGTTCGATGCCCATCGAGACCCTGAACTTCAGCGGGAACCGATTTAAAGAAATACCCAGGCAGTTCCTGGAACTGAACCGACTGCAGTCTCTGTCCATGGGAGGAAACAGATTAAAAAGCATTCCAGCAGAGATAGGAAACCTCACCAGGCAGGTGTCCACTTTTCCCCCACTGTGATTTATAGCTAAATAGTTCTTAAAACTCAAGGGTTTGGTTTCAAATACCATTTTGATTTATGCCAACATACATTAAATCTTGTATCTGTTTGCATAGATTATTATTACATAACAGATAACTCCTGCCTCCATACTACCTCACATCTCCAGGGTCCCCAGTCATACCTAGTGTCCACATGGGACTGTCAGGTTTCCTCCCACTGTCCCAGTGACAATTTGTCAAATTGCTGTGGGAAAAGGGGAATTAAACATATATTAGTGTGCTGTTATAGGAAAATAATTAACCTCCGCATGAAAATGCTGTCATCACATTACCCTGCTCTTGATTATTTTCCTATAATAACATTTGGCAACATGTTTGTTGCCTGCTTGCTCTGCAGAAACACCACAACATGGCAGTCTAAACAGAGTCCTAGATATAATAGGTGGCTGCACTGTTAATTTTGAAAATGCATAATTGTATACGTATACATTTTTTAAATCAACAATCAAGCATACATATCACTAAACAAATATACTAAAAGGGCAGAGGACACTAGAGCTCTGTAGTTCACCACAACCTGTAAGTTAGTAGTAAAATTCAGTATTTCAACACACTTTTTTTGCTTGTAAACTGCTTGTTAAAATGCACTCCAAACCTATCCAAAAGAGGGTGAAGACTTGAACCTTCTCCAGTGCTTCCACTGAGACTCACACAACCAGCCTATCACATCTTTTCTAACTGTTGCTCTTATTGTCATAGGGCAGCACAACAAATGAAGTCTTCCCTTTTATGCATACATTAACTCAGAGACATCTATGATTAGTACTAGTGATTGGCTAGTGTCGCTGTAACTGGGGAGAGAGAGTTTAACCAACTTTGCCCCCTAGCTTCCTGTCCATTGGTGGCTGTGACATGAGCTGAGCTTGAGCTGGGATAAAAAAAATTAAGCAGTGCTATGTGCGTAATACTTTTTGATTGTTTGATATTTTCGGTCTGATTGTATGTCTGTCCTCCTGTTCTTCCTGCTTCGCTGCTGAATCACTTGAAGGCTGGAGATGTTGTATCTGGGAGGAAACCTGATCTCTTTCATTCCTCCTGAGCTGGCTAACCTGTGCTGTCTCAGGTACCTGGTTCTGTGTGATAACTGCATCCAGAGCATCCCACCTCAACTATACAGGTAACAGCTAGCATTTACAGTGTGTACTCTATTATCTACTGTATATGCATGTGCATTATCTTATCTATTCACATGAATGTGATGTCAAGCAGTAATTCTAGTGTTTCCATATCCCACACTTTATCTCCTAACATATTTTAAGAATATTTGAACGTTATTGTTCAATAATTAGTATTCTTTTTTTTATTATTTATTTTTAAATTACTTTTTAGTAAATGTAAATGCACACAACAAATAGATCTGGAGAAAGTTGACCAAAGAACAGGCCAGAAATGGTAAATAACCTATCATAACGCTTGTTCCCTCTTGAAGTGTCTCTCTCTATATAGTTATTAAAAGCACCTCATTATGAATTAGTTTTTTTTAAAAAGAAAAAGAAGAATCCACATTTATACAAATCTACAAAAAAGTGGTTTTTAAAATGTAACTATTCCAATTTTTGTGTTAAATCTCCGTAATGTTTTTTAACATCTGGCAATATTTCCATGATTCACTGCCTGAACCACACTTCAGATTTTTCTAGGCAAACTGTATATAGCTGTAAATGTGTTTAAAATTTTCCTAATTTCTGGTTCCTTCCTCCTGTTCATTATATCTATATGAAGAAGTGGTATTAAAAAAGTAATGCACATTCTTGTTCTTGTAGAAATGAATATGTTACCTGTTCACATGTTAATTCCTTAATTTTTGTACCCCAGGCTGCACTCCTTGCTGTCTCTCAGTCTCCACAATAACCTCCTGACATTTCTACCACGTGAGATCCTCAGCCTCGTGCACCTACAGGAGCTCAGTCTCCGTGGTAACCCTCTGGTGGTACGCTTTGTCAAAGACATGACCAATGACCCCCCATCGTTGCTCGAGCTGGCAGGACGGAGCATTAAATCCCGGAACCTTCCGTACCTTGTGAGCGACCTCCCACGCAACCTGTGCCGCTACATGGACTCAGCCAGCAAGTGTCCCAATCCCAAATGTGCGGGTAAGAGACAGAAGCAAGGAAAACAAACATTGCACAAATGCCACAAACATTGCATTTACAAATGTTTTTGACACAGTACATGAAGTATAGAGTCCAAGCCCATTTCCAGCCATAGACTACTTTTTGGAAACTGAACCCAACCTTTCCTAGCTTCCAGATAGAAAAGAAGAATTTCTGGGCTGGAAAAATGTAAATGGATGCCCAAAATAAAGTAGCCACATCCATTTCATGGTAATATCACAGATTACAGTTTCCTCAAGGCATCTTTAAAACTATATTATTATTATAATTGTTAGTTTATTCAATTAGTTGTCAATTAGTCCTCCCTCTTAGCTGTTTAAATGTACTACATTGGTACTGTGACTATGGACAGTGATAGGATAGGATAAATGTCTTCAATATCATCTATTCACTGCTTGTCATGTTAGAGTTGCCCCAGCCTATTGTACATCTTCTCTTTCTGCAGGAGTATACTTTGACTCACGAGTGCGCCACATCAAGTTTGTCGACTTCTGTGGAAAGTTCCGCCTGCCCCTCATGCAATACCTCTGTTCCCCTGAATGTAGTTCTCCCTGCAGCTCCACCACACAGAGCGATGCTGAGTCAGAGGACGAGAGTAGCGTCCCGGCAGACAGGCTGCAGAAGGTGCTCCTGGGATAGCACAGTCCTCTTCAACAATTCTAAAGTATAATAAAGTATATTTTTGTAATGAAAAAAATAATAATAAACCTGTCTGGATCAGTACTGAATGATCCACACCATCAGCATCTATGAAGGGGGAGAGTGGTGGCTCAAGTGATTAAGTGATTCATATCAAGTGATTCATATCTGCCCCTGTGCTCCAACCCCAACCTCCTCGGTTGGGATATGCGAAGAAAAGAATTCCACTGTACTGTAATATACGTGTGGCGACAATAAAGGCTTCTATTCAATGAATGTCCCTTATTGAGCTTAAAGTGACCCAATAAATAATGTCATCTACTCAGTCCAAGTTGGCTTGATTTGAGACCTAAATATCTGTATTTCTTCTTGGTGTGTATTGCATTTGATGACATTTCACTACCTCACATTTTCACCTCCTAACGTTTATTCTCACTGGGTTACACTGTCTGTGTGCTTGGAAATCATGAAAACAGCAGGACAAGCAAATACAAATGCATATCACTCTCTACTGGAAGAACACAGGTCAATTCTCTGAGCCTCGAACTCTAGATAAGGGTTCAAACTGCACTGAATAAACATAAGTCATTGATTAACTATATTCTCAAAAGTATGTGGACAGCTGACTACCATACATGCATGTTCCCACATTCAAATCCATGAGCTTTAACAAGTCAAGTCAAGACTTACAGAATAAGTCCAACTTTTATTTTATTTATTCCACTCTTCTGCGAAGGCTTTCCACTACATGTTGGCCCATATTTGTGGGGATTTGTGTTCATTCACATTCAGAACATGTCAGGTGAGCAGGTCTGAGGTGCAGTCTGTGATTCAGTTCATCCCAAAGGTGTTCAGCTAAGGACAACAAGTTCACACAAGTTCTTCCTCTCCAACCTTGATAAATCAAAGTCTTCTAGATAGTATAGCAATACAATGTAAGTGTTCAGTTGTTGTTTGTGAGGATATTGTGGGTGGAGAATGATTCCAGTGAAAGAAAAATGTTTTATGCTTAATGGAATTTATGAAAATGATGACTTTAATACTTGGGTAACATTTTGTTTATACTGTATGCTTAATTCTTGATCCTGATTGGCCAAAAGATGTTGATTAAGTGTCCGTAAGAGCAGCTTTGACAATAGTTTTGTCTGTGAGACTTCTAATATAGTATTAATGGAGTGTGAGAAGAAGCAGTCTCCGGTGTCAGTAGGTTTTCTGACATGGGATGGAGTGATGGAGTTTGAAGTTTTGTGGAGCAATGACAAGCTTCATCTTTGTATTATTAACTTCAAGAGAGAAAAAGAGAGGCCAGTAAGGGGAGACTGTTTGTCATTGCTATAACGTAAGTTATCATTTCATATGTTAGACCACAAAAACATGAGTTTAAGTGGATAAAAATACAATGTGTTCTTTAAATAATTGTAATAGTTGTAAACATTTACAACATTTAGGAAATTTCTTGGAAAATTCTGTTAGAATACTAACTCTGTTTTGCAATGAACAATGGAGTTTTATTCCTACTTTTAATGCAGTATAAAGTATTTTCCTGACTTTCTTGTTTGCAGTAATAGCAAACTAAGAGAAAATATTAACAATTTAGCTTTGTTGATATGAACAGTGTAACAGATTTCACAGAATATTTATCAGGAGAAAATCTCATTTTATACAAATATGTCTAAAATCGGATTATGTAATAGAAAGATAGATTTGCAAAATATAACACTGGACTTTTCGTTTACACAATTTGCTGCCAACAAAACTTTCTGTTCAAGGTCATTTGACTTACCAAATAAACCATCTACCATCAGCATCTCTGTTGACAAAAATACACGGTCCAAAGTTAATTGCTCCAACTAGAAAGCAATGGTGAGGTTTAATTACAATTGCAACATTGCTCCTATTCTCCAAATATGCAGATGTCTAGATATAAAACAGGCTAGCAAGTGGAAGCAATACCAGTGCTGGATGTTTGTGTAGCATTTTCTTTTACATACAACAACGCAATCTTGTTCTGAGCTTAACTACAGGACATGTTATGAAATAATCCAAATTCAAACAGAAATTGCTCTGTACAGAGAACGCTAACCTCAGACTCAAACCTCTGCTTTTAAGCTTTGATAACATATCAGACCTGAACTAATTTTAGTCTATCTCTATAAATGTTATCTCTCAGCCTGAATACAATGGTCTGGTAAAATAATAACTGTGATTAAACATCGGTAATAAAGCAGATTCTTCAACTCCATGACCTTCCTTCATACTCATAAAGCGCGCGCGCGCGCGCGCGTGTGTGTGTGGGGGGGTGTTCAGGTGCCGTATCACATTTCTACGGCACCTGAACTTGTATACTCAGGGTTTCCTTGGTGTGATGTGTTTAAAAAAAATACAAAAAGTATGTGTCAGTGTTTATTATTTTAAATGTAATACTAGAATATTGTGAATTTAGAAATTGTCTAACTTCAAAGTTTTAAAGTTTAATATTTTAATAGACTTTTTTTTTTGACTAAACAAAATTATAAAAAAAAAAAGGTCTCGGTTTTTCGGCTAGGTATGTAGAAAAATAGCCCAATTGCTATCCTGTTGGTTTAACTGACATATCCACTCAGTGCGGTAGGGGGCGTTACGTGCTCTCAACTTCTATGTGACCGTCGGAGAAAACTGCGAAGAAGAAAAACACCTTATCTTGTTTCCTGTTAACAATGCTGTAGCTGCAGCAAGAGTGAGTAATTTATATTTTTTAACAGTATTGTTTTTTTTTTTTTTTCAGATTTAGTCTTCCGTATTACATTTCAATCTCATTTAATCTCAATTACCTTTAACTGGCATAACTAAATAGCTCACAAAAAGAGGTCATTGAATTAATGAGGCCAAAGTACAAATTAGTCTTTACAAACTATATAAGTGCACTATATGTTGTGTGAAACAAGAGCTTCTGTACTCTACCCAGTGCACTATTTATCCAGTGCGGTGCCGTTTAGAACACAGCCGTTCAGGTGCGTCTGAATAAATGCAGATGTTACTCTAACCTGGGAGCAGACAGTCTGTTTAAATCTGTCTTCCTTTCATATCAGTATGTACTTCAGTATGTCCAAAATTTTTATTTTAAAAAAGTATAGACTTGCATCGTCCATGTATTGGTTTTTCTTTAAAAACAACTAAACCGAAACTGTAACGCGTATACAGTATTTCTGTAAAGCTGCTCTGTGTCCATGTCCATGAGATGAATAGATTTTAGTAAAGATGTAGACGTTTCATCATCCTACTAATTAATGTGCCCTGCTTCTCTTTATACTTCTGTAATCTCAATCTAGATATTTGTTTTGTATTGTTTTTGATACCGTTTGGATTTTCTTTCTCGTGTTTTGGGTTTAAGTATTCATGCTCTATGAACGGTGATCAGGATGCCGCTGAAGATGAACCTCCATCCCTGCTGTGGGGACTGGACCCTGTGTTTTCTGCCTATGCCAGGCTTTATGTTAAAGACACCCTACAGATGAAAGAGTCTCGACAAGTGCCAGGTTTTTCCACGTGTTCTAGGTTTAAATCTTGATATAACAACAGGGCATACGTTTTGTATACTTAAAAATCATTAATTGACTGTATATATTACGTTTTTTTTTTTTTTTAACAACCCACAGGGGTCTACTTCTATAAAAGTCACCCACTGTTCCAGGTGGATGTACTGGGCACTGTGGTGTACAGACGTGAGAGAGACGACTTTTATTGCTATGGAGGTAAACCTGAATCATGTGTATTATTATTATTATTTTTTTTTTGTATTGTGGTGTGTAGGTTATCTTATCTTAAAAAAAAAAAAAAGACGCCTTTATGTTTATTAGTGTTTGCTCTGTATATTTAGTGGATGACAGTACTGGGGTCATCAGCTGCCTTTGTTGGAAAGATGAGAAATGGCAAGATCATGGAGACTCTGTAAAGGGTGTGGCTTTCGTATCCAGCTAGATTTCATTAATTCTTCACCACACTATTTATTTTTTCTGAACTGATGGTGTAATTCTTATATTTGCTGCAGCTAAAGGTCCTACTGGAGGTCGCTTTAACATAGAGGAGCAGTTGAGAAAACTCCAGGAGGCACAGAGGAGCAGCATAGTGCTGGAGATCGGAGATCTTCTCCGAGTACGTGGTTGCCTTAAAACATCGCGTGCGCAGCGAGAGATCCTGGCTTCGTCATTTTGTAAGCAACCTGCACAAACCCGAGCCATGTTGAGTATAGGCTTGCACTAGAATCTTTATACAAGCATTACAAATTCTCTATACAAGCTTAAGGACAAACTTATTTTCAGAACCACAACATCACAACATTGAGCATTAGTTCTTTTAGGAAACAGATCTGACTAATTTTGGGATTCTGATGGAGTGCGCCATACATCTAGAATCTAAAAAGTAAAACATATTTAATGACCAGGCCTTCTGAGGGTAATGTTTGTGTAATCATCTGAATGTAATATGTTTAACGGTCTTCCTCTGAGAATGTAGCACTTTAGGACATAGCTACTGAAATATTTAGCTAATGACATGACACTGAGTTGTTAAAAAAAATAGAATGAACAGCATCCTGCAGGCTGAAACATCTTCATAATAACAGGAAATAGCTTCTGTTTACAACCGTGATGAGCAGAAAAGCATCTCACAATACACGAAACATTGATCCTCAAGAATACAGTGAACACAGACTCACAAAATTTTTCTTGTGTTTTTTTTTCTTTTGTGTACAGATAAAGTGAACGATCCTGTGATGAGTGTACAGATCTCCTGGATGTTAGAGATGCCTCAGCTCTACAGAGACTGCTATGACAAACCATTCCATATTCCATCTAATGAGCTTTGTGCAAGCGCCACAGAGTGAGTCAGTTATAGTCAATAAAATATATTGGCACCCTGGACACTTTTCAGGAAACATGTGAAAAGTGGCTAAATTAATGCTTGCATATTTTGTATTGGGATTGTTAGATTTTCCTTAATTTGGCTGCGCAGTAGTTGTGTGGCTCGCCAACGTATTAGTTTGCTCTAATACGTAAA
>JAOTRN010000027.1:7307227-7318160 GCA_028566695.1 Bagroides melapterus | reverse complement strand
TTTCCTGTAAGTATAAATCTCTAAAAGGAAGGAGCACAAGCTTTTTGACTGCATAATATCACTTTACACAACAGTAGTACCACCTGCTACTGTTACCATGTGCTGCACATCTTGTCCAGTGTGAGGCAGCGTTACAGCCAGAACCTGAGCAGAGAAGCCCTGGATGTGGTGCTGAAGTTCTTGGAGTGTAACAGCGACATCATCAGTACAGCTGATGCCCATTACCCTGCCCTATAAGAAAAGGGAAAGAACTGTTCTAGGAAACTTACACACCCCAAAATTGTATTATGTCTAAACAATGCCTAAACATGCCTGGCTGAATCCTCATGGAGCTGTGTGTGAGTTTGCTGTAGATATGCCTTATCCAAATTTCTCAAAACTATTTCCTATATGCTGTGACAATCATCTCAATCATCATTTGCTCCCAAAATAAGCCTATTTTACACATATAAGTATAATTTTCATATTGTTTTAGCATAGATTAGATTAGATTTACTAAATTTGGGTATGAAAGATGCTATTGATCATGTTTGATTTCTACTTTTTAATACATTTTATTCAGTGATCACACAAGCGCCAATAAAGTTTACTTTTTGATAAATTGACACACCCACTGAATGAAGCAATTTAGCAGGGATCTATATATGGTAAATTTGCCTAGCATTATAATAAAGGATATCTGTTATTCCAATTGAAAAGAACATTTGTCATTTTTTTATTTAAAAAAAATAAAATAAAGGTGTTTTGCAATATTATTTTTGTTGTTGTTTTTTTTTTTTTTTGCCACGGTCCGAGGAGAGCTTTTAACCCAGAATTGAGAGTCATGAGGTCGCAACTGAGTATTTCTTTTTTTTTTTTACAATTTTAAACAACTGCCCTATAAATAGAGTAGGAAATGTGTGAAACAATCAGTATGACGACTTAAAACAGTATGAATGAACATACACACTATGTAAGTGGATATCGTTTGGGCGATACATGGCCACAGGGGGGTGCCATGATCATATAGATAGTCAGCTGTTGATGAGCACATCTGTATCCATGCAGTTTTCTTGGACCGCGTCCTATTGGCAGCGGACCATATGTCTAATCTAATAAATAGTATTGAATTTATTCAGCTCGGTACAACAACTTTCTGGTCTGACAACTGAGAAGCTGATTATGTGCTAGAAATGTGTTAGTGCTGTTTATCCCACTTAAACTAAACTAACTAACTGAGAGGCTCATTAAAAAAGCGCTAACTAGATAGATTCCACTTGGTGCAACAATGACCTGAGCTGTAATGCCCCACCACATGAATGGCAAGAAAACAAGCAGCAGATGTGCAGTTGTTTAGGTTTCAATTCCTTCTGCTTTCACTCTGGCTTCTTATACCTCTCCTGCAAACATCCAGTTGCACACTGCCAGCCCGGCCCACTGCACACAGGCCTACAAGTAAGACTGGTATTCGATTCAGAATAGGAGTCGATTCACCGATTACAAGAATCAGGGAATCAATGAATGATCAAGTTCAAAGAATTAGACACAATATTACATGGTGAAATTGATTCGGGTCAAGTTCGCACAGAGTATGCGATCTAGTATTACTGACACAGTAAAACAGCAGTGTTTTTTATTTTCTTAAACATGGCAAAGGGTAAAATTTACTATAACAATAAAACATCAGCATTAATATTAAAGCATTTAAGGCGACTCGCATCTTAAGGCATGTACAGGATTAATCCCAGTTAGCCAGTCAAATAAATAGTGTCAGTTCGTTTAGAACCTTGGGTTCACCGAGTTGCTTGCCATGACATGCGTTTCGACCAGATGATTCAACCCCTGGACTCGACTCCCAATGCTTGGATTCGAACAGCCCTGTCTCTGAATACAAGCGCGAGCCTTAAAGCCAACGGGATCGCGCGCTCACATTTAAAGGAGAAGCCGTGGGCTTCTGGTAGCCAGCCCGCACACGTTTAACCACGTTTATAGAAAGGCTATTGTAGTTATCACACAATATTCAAGTACTTCTTTGTTTGATTATATACATACATATATAAATATATATTTTATTATCGCGCGGACGTTAATAGTATTTCGGTTCGGACCGACTAGGGACGTGTCAGTTTGGATTCTCGTCGAGCTCCACGGAAGGAAAATCGATTCCGCCGTTAGAATAAATGGATTCCGACATTTATTTTTCCACCACGTTGGAGTTGGAGTGTTCGGTATTTCTATTGTAACGTCACAAAGTATACCAGCGGTACAAAGCGGACGGCTCGAGAGGAAACACTCAAGCGCTTTCATGAGGAAAAGAACCGCGGTGTTATTCCAGCAAACATCTTCGTGACTGTCCCGCTCTGTGTCCCGCTCTACCGCCCAGTTTAGCCCATTACATCCTGGGATTTCGTTTTTTTCTTTTCTTTTTTTTTTTTTTAAATTCCTTTTAGTACACGCCGGTTCAACAATGCAGCTCCGGACCGTTTTGGATGTGAAAGTGGTGGATGTGGAGAAAAGGCGGCATCCTTCTAAACACTATGTGAGTATCGTTAGGGGCCTTCAGTCTGAAATACCTGATTAGTCATGAGTCGGGGCTACGACTAATTTACACTGACGATTTATTGTCCTGTACAAAAGGTCCATGCACGCGCACTAACATGGGACAACCGGAAGCAGTTCATTATTGATAAAGCAGCCGCTTGAGGATGCGGAGCAATTACGTCATGCGCGCAATCGGTTTGTTTTGATTGAGGCTCTAGATTCTGACATGGGCAAAACAACCACAACAAAAAAAACAAACAAAAAAAACAAAACAAAAAAAAAGAGCAGATCGTAAACACCTCAGTGAATGTACACGCTTTCACAAGCTTTCGCTTTCACATATGTGTCACGCTTGAATTTTACATAACACAGGTACTAAGAGGTGCAAATGTGACAGGTCACACTGCATGGAAGCCTATTTGCTAATCATTGTAGTTTTTTTTAATGTAAATGTTTAATGTAAATGGATTTGCATTTGCATACGCACCACACGAAGTAACTGTATTCAGTGTGCAACTATGCAACTATGTGCAACTATGTGCAACTGCGTGGTAGGTATAGCAGCTTAAAATATAGTCTTGTACATGTTCATCTTTGTCCATATTCAAGTTTCTTTGATCTGAGCTCATGTGAAATGAGAGTGTTGTTTACTCACTCATTTTGGTCCAGATGTTAGTTGATAAAGATCCATGAAGTGAACCGACAAAGCTCCTTTCAGAACAAACTACTAAACCATGCCAGCATCTCATGCACATTATTATATCTGCAAACCTTAGTTTATATAAACCTTAGTTTATATAAAGTTGAGATCCATAGTTGAAGAAGCTAGTGCAAAAAAGAAATTGAATTTCAAATACAGTGGGTGCATCAGAGTACTACTAATGCTGAAAGTACTTAAAAAAGTACTTAAACATCTATACATAAATAATTCGCTAGTGCATGAATTCATGCAAATGTCAATTTTAACATGTAAATATTTTTCTAACTCACCAATAGTCATATCTTTTCTCTTGAAATCAACCCTAATGACTTTAGTGTATAGCAAAAACCACAATAGCCTTGCTGTTCCAATGCTTTCAGAAGGGACTGTATTAATAATTAATGCTCTCAAAAACTATGTATATGATGTCAAATCTATAGCATAGATAAATAGCTATATATCTGTAACACATGAATAAATAATGTGCATTTGGTCTGCATTTTTCCTGTATAGTCACCTGATCAGATATGCATACTTTCTTACAATACATTTTACATTTCTAAGTTTGTTAGCCGAGTGCCAGCTTTTAACATTTTCAAGAAAAGTAGGAGAAAATCCAACAATAAAAATTGATTTTAAGGTCAAGTTACTGTGACGCACTGTGGAGCAGGTTATTAGTTGAGGTACTCACGTGATTGTTTCAGAGCAGGCTATATTGATGTACTTTTACATGTTAATGAGATGACATCATAATAATGTCCTCCAAACTGATCCCAGCTCAGCAGAAATAAGCAGCAGTTCACTGCATGAAACAGTGGAGAGACCTTTTCTCTGTCCTACATTATTCTTCCTCCACTCTCTCCAGGGAGCACAAAGAAAGGTGACAAAAACCAACAGAGACTCATCTTTTAGTTTCACACAGGCCAACATCTGGAGATGCTTTTTCTTGCGAGAGGAGGGGGCAAGTAGAGATAGAGGTTGAGAGAGGAAGGGGATTTGTACTCAGCTTTTAATCCCAAAGAATTGCGCTGACTAGAGGAAAGACACAACCATTTCCTCATTTTCAGCAATTCTACATTTTCCTTTACATCTGTCAGTGATGTGAGTGTCTTTTTTTTTTACACTGCTTTCATACAAAGGATGTTGTCACTATTCTGTCCCTGAACATACCCGTTTGGTCACTGTTACTAAGCCGTATATGTACAGTCGTTTAAAAAGAGCGGGAGAGGAGGAGGAGGAGTGGAAATATTGCATGATTGTCTCAGTTCTGCTGCCAGACAGGAAGCCAAGCAGTGACAAACTGCCAAGAAGTATATAGTGCTCGCTCCATTAAAACAGTCTGTGCTCGAACTGAACACACAGATGTGAATCAGGTGTCTAAATACACTTTTTTCACCCCTACTCAATGCCACTTTTTGTAAAGACGAACAGTCCTGATCTGAATTTGAAGACGTCGAGGCAGCTGTATTACATCCTTGTTAAAAGAGGCCATAAAATGTCAGCCACAATAGCATCTCGACTCCAGCCTGGTATTTATTAGGCCATCAGGCTTAAGGCTGCTCTCTCTCTCTCTCTCTCTGTGTATGTGTGTGCTGGAGGGCCTTTTTAAGCACTGAGCTCCAACAGTGAGCAGCATGGTGAGGGTGGCTGTTAAACGGCTTTAGTCACTGCCTGTCCATTGTTTTGGAGAAGGGGAGCAGGACCTGAATTTGTGTGTGTGCCTGTAAAAGAGATAGCACAGATTGCTCAATTAATCATGCTCGGATCATGCTCTTGACTTTTGCTTCAGTTAATGAGTTAAAGGTAATCAACAGCAGTACTGACTTTGATTAAAGCCGGGTATTTGTCAGATATGTTAAGCCTTTAGCGTAACAAAGTTCAGCTGAAGCTTAACTAGATTCTTAAAAGTAGCCCCAGTCTATCCACTGCTTATATTTTGCAGTTATCAGTAACATATTATTGCGAAGGAATATGAAGTGATAATCTATAATGTAAAAAAGGGCTGCTATGTGTGAATTTAATTGAACAATTCCTGCAAAACCACTTTCTAAATGGTGCAGAACGATCATGATAAATCATTACGATTTTACTATTAAGCAAAGCTGTTATCATCATTTTAGCTCCTATCACATCGTCCTACTTTCTACTTGTGTGGGTTTGGTCCGGTCATTTGTCCTCAAGTCTCTCTCATTGTCTGTGCCAACTCCCACCAGAGACCTTCATGTCCAAGAAGTGTGTGTATTTGTGTGTATAAGGCATTGTCTCCAGACCATCTTCAGTTGTTCTGCTCTGTTTCTTCTTCTCAAAGGCTGTGTGGATCTTTTTTTGCCTACTTTTTCCACACATTAAAACCAACTCTAGATCGACTAAACTGTTAAAGAATCTGATCCTGTGTTCAAAGCTAACAAATCCAGGAGATCCTACATCAACCCTGTAACTACTTTTACAGATTTATGATCCAGATTTAAAACGATGTCCCGCATCCTTTTTGCTTGTCGTCTGCTTGTCATTTTCCTCTCTCTCTAATCCTTTTTTTTACTCCTTCTGTAAGCTTGAGTTGTTTGCAGCTTGTCAACAGCAGGGTGGTGGATGAGATTGCATTGAGCGCAATGCAATTACATCATGTACTAGCTACGATCTGTGGGTACAGTGACATGTGTGGGCATCGTGGGAAGTCCAAGCCACAGCAGACATCATAGATATGGGGTCTTTTGCGCAGTGCTGAAATCTGCACAGCTGACCTCAGGTCAGATTTTGCTTTTTGTAGCATTTCATCGCTAGGTTTATATGACGAATGAGAAACGATTAGGGATCAGTACAATTAGTATATGGCAGATCTTGGCATTAAGTCCCACTTCCTGGAAACGGTTGTTGACCCAGCTGGAGATTCACAGTGTGTTTAGTGTTATACAGGATAAGGTTAAGATTTTAGGCCGTTATATAAATTTGAAGCTGAAGAGCAACCTACTGCCAAATTAAGGCATTTGCAGGCATGGATAGTTTACTTAAATCATCGTCACAGTCAGCAGGCAGGCAGACAACCAAGGTTAAGCAGGGTCAAAATGTTCTCATAAAGCCACATGTAATAGGAAAAAGGACAACTAAATCATGTCTAAAGAAAACTATAAAGTACATGAAAACAAAATAGGTTCCATATATAGTTTCCATACTCAGCCTAGAGGTTGCAACCTGGAGATTTTTTTGCAGGTGCAACGTCACTCTTTGAAAATGTAATCGCACTAAAAGCCGAATTTTACTGTGGCTCTTGTATTTGCACATTATTAAATTGTAATTAACAACTTTAAGCTTCTGTCTTTTCACTAATAAAAACACACCTTACCAGCATGATTTGTACGAGGGAAAACAACCCTCTCTGAGACCCCATAAGATCTGTCCATCAAAACACGACCCGAACCACACGTGCAAACAATTTGCTGCGCTTGACAAACGGTGCAACGTGAAACCGACCGAAACAAATGAAAAATGTCACAAAAAGTCAATCTCTGATATAGACTTTAGGAAACAAACTAGGTGGGAAACCAGCTCAAGAGTGTAAGTAAAGTGTATACTCTGTTTGCAATGCAAGATTGCAGACACTACATTCAATTATGCAAGCTTTTGCCACAGTGAATGAGATGTTACTATAGCAATGATAACGCAGTCAAATGAGCAGATTAATGCAGACATGTAGTTTGCTATGCAGCCAAAACGTCCTGAGAGCCATGTAAAAAAATAGTCAAGACAAGTCAATCTGATTCAAGAATTCAACACAGATAAATAAAAGTTTTTAAAAGCGGAAAACAAAAAGGGACAGACTGGAGTGTTGAGTGTGGGATACCATAGGGGTCAGAGCCAGACTGGACTTTAATTCTCATTATTACTAGAGAATTTTTGTCACTTAACTTGTGCCAGATTTTTACAACCAAGCACAGGTTTTGCTTGTACACACCAGGGAGTAACAATTCCTTAGTCTGGTAGTCAGGGTGTAGTGAGGCCACTTGTTCTTGTGGACATGACTGTAAGTGTGGCAGGAATTACAACATCCTGGCCTATGTTGCTTCTGTAGAATGGTTTGAAGGGCTCATATTTGTATGAGGGTTCATTTTTTGTACTTATGTTAGAGATAAATATCCCAGTGAAAAATGTTTCATTTTAATACAGTCAGCTGAAGCAGTTGATACTGGATTGGAAAAATCAGGGATATCCCTTTAACTCAGATCCTAAAAGGTGGGAAGGAGGAAGCATATGCTGAATCAACACTTTTACATCTCTTCAGGAAATGCAGTGTGCTACTTCCTGTGCCAAGACTGTGTGGTGTTTGTAAGTCTCTGCAAATGAGGTAAAGGGGCCAAGCAGAGGTCATGTATAAAGTGGAAATGACCACAAAAAAGGGCAGAGGCCATGTGTGCGGAGATGTTTGTGCAATGATAAATAAGACAAAGGGTCTTCTGGCCCATAGCAGTTAAAAGACCATTCCATAAACGTGACATCATTCTCTGATCTTTTACTGCTATGTTCACCACAGATTGAGGGAAACCTCTATAATCTTTGTGACTTCTTTAATCTAGATACCACCAAATTAACTTAACTTCCTGCAAAAGCCCCTTCCCAGGATGTCATTAGCAACAACCCTGGCTGCTCAAAGCTAACAGCGAAGACATATTTTACATGAACAGTACGAAACTCTAATCCTAATGCTGTCTAAATCACACATCAAGTTGTTTGTTTCTTTCACACATCGAGCCATTACACAAGGCATGCTATTAAACATTTAGAGAAAGGCTTCCTAATGGGTGCTTAGGATATCTAGCTATTTTTTTTTCCGATGTCACTACAACGAACCTTTAGGAGTTCCTCTAAATGGACACAGCATAAAACTATTTAGTGCTGGATGAAATCTCACCGTTTATATCACCATAATGCCCAACCTTTTAACACAGTTTATTATAATGATCTTTTACTTGAAGTGGTGGAGGAGTGTTATCGCCTCACCAATCCAGGTATCCTGAACACAGGCTACTTTCTATGAGGAGTGTCTCACTGTGTTCTCCTACTGTCTGTTTGGGTTTCCTCCAGTTTCTTCCCACCTCCCAAAACATGCCAGTAGGTGGATTAACTACAATGAACTGCCTGGAGGTATGAATATGTGTATCTGTTTGGTGCCTCGTGATGAATTAGCATCCCAATCAGGGGTGTATGCCTTTTTAACAGCTTGTGTTCCCACAATAAGGGTTTCCTATCCCAAAATGCCAAGGACAGTGGATTAAGTGGTTAAGACTCTGTGTTGTTGATTGGTGGATTAGGGTTCAAGCCCTGGTTATGCCATGCTGACATTGTTTGGTCCCTGAGCAAGGCTCCTAAGTCTCCCGGGGGGATGTGCATCATTACTGACCCTGTGCTCAGACTCCATTTGGGTGATATATGTGCTAATAATAAAAGGCTTCTTCTTCAATGACAGAACCCTGGTTTCTTCTCGGTTCCCCAGGTTCTTCTGACATACCAAAATTTCCCCTAGGTATGAATGTGTGTGTGGAAGCATTCTTGACATTGCCCCCTGTTTTCGAGATTGGATGCATGTCAGTAAGTGTCTAATTTGGCAGTATTTACATTGAAATGGAACCTCAGATGAACAGTATTTAGTAGACATCACTGATGCTGTCAACCTGACAATTGGATAAACATTAGTTAACTATTGCTTCATATCCAATGTGACATACAGTATACAGTACCAGAGAAGAACATCAGCTTTGGGTGTAGTGTGGAAACCAAAAGCACATCCTGTATATTCCTTCATACATTCTTTTAAGCATAGATATATATTTAGAAGGGACTTGTCTCTCAGAAACATCAGCAGTTCTGCGATTGATTTTATACCCATGTGTTGGAAGACTCTCATGTCTTTGCATGATTGAATTACGATGTTCTACTGTATTATTATCCTATAATAAAAGTTTTGTGGGCGGCAAAATGTTCGAGTCGAAAACGTGGAAGATGGGTAGAGTTTTTTTTTTTTTAAATACAAGCCTTTAAATAGATGTCTTTAGGCGGGGTTCAGAGCTTTTAGTGGTGAGGCCTGCTGCTTTCTAGCCACACCAAACCTGCTAAAGTTCTTTTCCACTCATTCAGCGAGACAAATCTGAAGGACAAAGCACTGCTGACTGTAGAGTAAGTTTCTCACTTCTTATTTTTTTGGAACAGAGGTGTGTAAATTTCTATCATTCATAACTCAGAAGTTTTAAGTCTAAGGAAGCTTTTGTGCCAGTTTTAAAATGTAACACATCTGAGCTGCTTATTAGTCAGTCATTATGTTTTATAATACTGTAATATGGATATTATATTTTAGGCATATGCTCATGTTGAATCCAGTGATATTTGACCATATTTCATGCTGATGTATTCCAGAAAAGTTTTGCATGAATGAGACTTCTGTCTCCTGCAACTGCTCCTAATTGACTTTTGGGAGGGTGTAAAATTAAAAAAAAAAAATTCCCAAACGTTGTCTATTGTGATCTGTAGTAACTCAAATATCTGCTGTTGTTGTAATTTCTGTCAGTTTCATGTGACAATTTGTTTTGACACATATTTTTCTCATTGTGGTAATTCTCACAAGCTTATTTGGTTGTTACTGTGTAAAACGTGGATATTTATTATTGTTCATATATTTGAAGGGAAATCATTCTTGAACCTGGCAAGCTTCTGAGGACAAAAAGAGCTTTTTTGTTTTTGGTTCATTTTTATATTTTTATAGCTCTCATAATTTGGTTCACAAATTACACTCTACATTTGAATTACAGATTAAGAAGGTAGTTCAGTGTTTGACTTGATCATCTTGCCCCATCACACAAAGAATTCACAGGACAAGCGAAGCATAAAAAAAGCTATGTAGCTAAAACCACCAGGACTCCTAATGTTTATGTAACTTTTATCAGTATAAACAAATTAATTGGTCGCCACAAGCCTGATATAAAATGAGTCAGGACTCGGGTTGGCTTTCAATGTGAGACATTTTTCACCTCAGGTTGAGATAACCTTACACAGAATTTAAATGATTGAAGATAACGGCTTCAAATTTTATATTATTATGCTTTTTATAAACAAGCATATCTTTAAATAAGCACATTATTATGGGGTATTTCAAAGCTTGTGGGTTTTTTCCAGGCTAGGTAAAAACAGATATTCTTATGAAAATTCTACAAAATCTTAAAGCCCTTATTGTCTAATTTCATATGAGCTACTTTTAAACTCCTACCACTAAAGACACATATCTAATTAGTTTCTGTGATAGCTGTACTCATGTTCGATGCTCGTGAATCAAAGACGGTTTTGGCTGAATGCGTGATAGGAAATGTCTGGGCCCAAATCTGCAGAAAATATGTAGTCATTTTGAAAAATAAGACTTTAAATGTTATAGAATTTACATTTATGTCATTTGGCAGACACCCTTATCCAGAGCGACATTTATCTCATTCATACAGCTGAACAATCAAGGGTTAATAACCTTTCTCAGGGGCCAAGAAGTGGCATGTTGTTGGTCCGGGAATTCAAACTCACAACCTTCCGATCAGTAGTCCAACAGCTTAACCGCTGAGCTACCCTCGAATTTGACTGATTGATTTTGAATTTACAGGTCCTTCTAAAAAAATTAGCATATTGTGATAAAGTTCATTATTTTCTGTAATGTACTGATAAACATTAGACTTTCATATATTTTAG